>PVIC010022795.1:0-27384 GCA_004025085.1 Thryonomys swinderianus
CCGGCACTGTGGTATGTGGTATTGATGGCTGGTGGGCGTGAGTCACCACGCCCAGCATTGTATGTGGTTACTGGGGATCGAACTCAGGCCCTTGCGCTTGCGAGGCAGGCACCGGAACCACTGAGCTAACCTTTTGGCCCGTTTATTGGGTATTTTAAATGAATTCCTCAACTCTCGTCATTTCGGAGCATGCTCATTGACAACCTATTATAGGCCAATTAGTAAATAGTGGAGAAACTAAACTGTACATGGGAAAAATAAAAACTGGAATTAGATATTCCCCCAGATATATAGCTCTCTTTTGATCATTTGAATTGTTGTTTAACCTCTTACTTTAGGACTGTAAGCATTCTGAACAATAAAGTCATGTGTGATTACTTAGGAATGAGATAACAAGCACAAATGAGCTTGAATAAAGTCATAAACAAAGTGTGAAACCAATAAGAAGGTATCTGAGCATTGGTATCCCAAGAATACGCATGCAGTGCCTTCATAAACATCATCGTGTCCTTTGATCTGTACATTAGAAACTATGAAATACACATATATCATAAGAATGAGGTCCAAGAATGTGTAGTCATGTAACATTAGCTGAGTGTTCGGCAGAAAGAGATCACCAGATATACCCAAATCCCAACACTAGATTTCTAGCATCTTTGTAAACATCCTCCATTTTTCTTACTGATATTTCTTCCGGTTTCTTTACATTGTTCCAGAGTGACCAGGAATCCCATAGACTTTCAGAGAGAACTAACTGGTCCTCAAAAGTCCCACCATTTTGTGCTCAATTCATCTCCCAAATTTGAGGGAAATGCACCCCAAAGGAAAGCACCAGAGCCCGCTCCAGTTAAGACCACGGGCCGCTTCCTATTGCCTTGACTTTGGGCGAGGGTCATAGTCCCTGAGTGCTTTGCTTTATATTTCTTAGAGCTGTGAAAAGTCTAATGAGGTAAATAAATAATGACTCTTTGTAAAGCATTCTCAACAATTCCATGCACATGGCATGCAATACCTAAACACTTGTTACATCAGTAATGAAGTTCTTAAAATCTCACCACAGACTTTAGGATCTCCAAGAAGCACTGCCTCATTTTTCCACAAAATCAAGTGCTAGCACAAATTTTCCATATTGTGTGCAATCACGATGTGTATATATAATGTAACAATAAAGATTCAAATTTTAAAAACTCAAGTGCTCCTCGCATTTGTCTCGCACCGCCCTCAGCTCTTGCCTCTCACTGTGCTCATCAGGACACAGTTGAACTGTCCTTTTCCCTTATGGTTCCCCATTGAAACGTTCAGAGTAAAAGTGTTTTGAACTTCATAAGGCTAAAGTTTTAACAATTTGTAGGGTTTTTTTTTCTTTTTTTGAGACAGGGTCTCGCTTTTTAGTTCAAGCTGGCCCTGAGCTCACTATGCAGCCCAGGCAAGCCTCGAACTCAGCAATCCTCCTGTCTCTGCCTCCCGAGTACTGGGATGACAGGAGTGAGCCACCACGCCCATCAACAATTTGTAGTCTTCTTCATTATCCGTGTCCAATACCGTGTACTTAGAACAGTGTATCGTGCAGACATTATGTGCTCTAAACAATCTTTGAATCTTATTATTTTATTTATTAGTGCATTCTGGTAGTACCTAATCTTTACATTCCTTGTGGGGAGTTGGTTCATGTATATAACACAACCCAATTCTTCGTCATCTCCTTTCACTCCTTCCCACGTAAACCCATCTCTTGATTCCCAACCTTTATTCAAATCTCTAGTTCATCTGCTAGTGCGCTCGCTTCTGTTACACACTCACCTATAACACTTTGCATTATATATATTGACTAATGATAACATTAACATTAATAGTTTCTATATATCTGTCACTAAGTCTCTATTTTCAGACTTTAAAGATTTCTTGAGACTAGGTTATTTATAAAGAGAAGAAATGTATTTCTCACATCGTAGGCAAATGGAAATCGAGCATCTAAGTGCCAGCATTTGCTCAGGACTTCCTGGTGGGCTTCAAATGGCAGAAGCCAAAGGAGAAGGGGAACATTCTCACTTCATCAGGCTTTTTTATAAGGACATCTGAGGTTATTCATTTAGAAAGAGCTCTAATGCCCTGATTTCAATTTGCTACCAGTGCCATAATTTTTGTCCCTGTAACTTTGAAATTTTTATATTTAATGGATATACAGCTCTTAACTTATTGGAGAAGTGCTCCACAAATGTTCTGCTGTTTGACTCCTTATTTTTCTCATTTTCAAACCAGCATGCATGTTGGTATGTTTGCTTAGTATCAGATACAAAAGTACACTTTAAACCACAGTAAAATTGTTAATTTTAACCCATTCTTTTGTAGGCACTTTACCTAAATTATGGAATTCTGATGATGCAATATACAGTCAAAACTTTGTAACTGTACAATAGCTGATAATTGTGCAGCAGATTTATTAGATAATTTTGTTATGTGGTTCATTCCCTTATTCCCACGGTGTTGCTAGTCCCGTGAAGGCTTCATGAAAGGCTTCTCATCGCCTGTCAGGTGCTATCACCGTCTAATGCATCTGACCCGCTGGGAGTTGATAGACCTCAGCACACAATTCATTTGACTTCTGGCACATATTTTCCTGACCCCACATGAGATCGCTTTCATTTGCAGACTACATTCTTCCTACATATTCTGATATGAGCAAAATTATCATGCACAAAGAGGTCTAGTTAGGAACAAAATACAGAGCTTTAGTATTGCAATGTTAATCTTTCTAATGGCTAATTTATGGAATTGAAACTCCTTAAAATTTGTGGACTTCAGTTTTAACAGCTTCAGACACAAAGTCTGGAATTTTGATATGATACCTTATGAAACAAATCATGATTAGACTGACAACAGCTGGTAAGTGGCAAAACATAGTACGAAGCTTGCTTCCTGAAGTGGGTCTTCAAAGTTCAAGTAAGTTAGACTGTGCTGATGTGACTTCCACACAGTGTTAAAAATGATGCCATTGTTTTAGTCTTCAATGATTTCTATATCAATTAATATACAACAGTGGGCAGGGTTAGATGTATGCAAATGAATATGTAACTATAGAGAAAGAATGAAATGTCTATCATTTTATTCTAGGACAGCCAGAAACTCTGAGTTTATAGGGCACGTTTTTTGCTCTTTTTTCTAACTCACACACAAAGGTGAGTCTACAAATTAGCTGCAAAAATTAGAATGTTACATTCACATCAATTCCTACTCATTAATTATAATAGCCCTGTGAACAAGAGAACTAACAGTACAATGCTTCTTTCCCTGGTATAAATTATGCAGACAAAACTGGAAATAGATTTCATAGGGATTAGCTGAGTAATTCAATCAAATTAAATGTACACAAATGCCTGTACATGAAGTGGTTTCCTGAAGATTAAAAAATGTACTGAAAAATCAATAAAATCCACATTATTTCTTCAAACTTTTCCTTTTTCAAACATCTAAAGCATATCAGTTCAGGTTTCTTAGACAAAAAGACAGTCACAATTGCCAAAAAGTCTATAGTATTTGGCAGTTGTGTTATGTATTTTTATTGCCTTACATAATTTAAATATTATTAAAGCACACTCTAGTAAAAAGATTAATGAGATTTACTTTAATTAAGAGATAAGAATAAATTGGAACCAACTCATTGAGTTCAAGTTGATTTGCTAATGTCCTGAGAAGCATTTGTTTCTCCCTTTGATAGTCTTCAAATTTTTCTTTAATATTATATTATTGTCCAACATTTTCACTATAATAGCACAAAAGGGGAGTTAAATCCATAATTCTAGGAAAGTATTATAAGAATTAGTAAAGCTAGAGTGACTTCTGTTAAAATATACCCATTATGTAAAAATGACAATTGACCTGTATCACATATTGGTACAAATTCCCCAATGTTTTGTGTGATTGTAAGCTGTGTGTATAATGTACCAATAAAATTTACTGAATAATCAAAAAAATTACCCATTATGCATTGGTTAAATGCAAGACAAAACTTGGAAGTATCAGAACAATGAAAAACCTAGACAAATGCCAAACTTCTACTTTATTGTCTCTATACAGTAGTGATAGAAATGATTAACTTGACCACATTAGAATATTTTTACTAAAGCCAAAACCAACAAAACCCCCTCCAGTCATTTGAAATAATCAACTATTTTAGATATTTTTACTTCTTTCAAACTGGCTCAGTTCCTCTATCATCAAATTAGTTAAATATACCTGGGCTTCTAAAATACACACATTTATTTGAAATGCACTTTTAAGAGGGATATGTTGCTCTACTTCAAAGTATATTTCAAATTCTCAGATTGCTCATAATTTTTCAAGAAATTCAATGAGTTCATTCTGTGCATTAACAATACTTTTCCAGCTTTATTAGTTTTAGTAATAAAATAGCATAAAATTAATATATATGATATAATGATATAATACTTGCTTATATTGTGAAATTCTTTATACGATGAGACTAGTTAACATATCTATCACCGAACATGGTCTACTTAAAATGTATTCGTTGAGTAAATTTCAAGTAGATAATACTGTGTTATTACCTATGGTCACCAGGCTGTACATTAGATCCAGTGGAGTTACTCATCAAATGTAACTGAAAGTCTATACTCTTCAGTCAACATCTTCCTTTTTTCCCTACTCTGTCCTAACCCTTTCCAGCCATCGTGGTGCTCTGACTCTTTCAGGAAAGCGTTCTTAGATTCCATGTGTAAATGAGATCATGCAATATTTGTTTGTTTGTGTCTTGTGTTTCTCAGTTAGTTTAATGTTCTTTCAGTTCATCCATATTGTAACAAATGATAGGATTTCTTCCTTTCAAAAGACCAAATCTTATCCCATTGTATAAGTTCTTAGTCCACTGATTCACTAGTGGACAATTATGTTGCCTCGATGTCTTGGCTATTGCAAGTAGTGCTGTAATAAACATGAATAAACATGATAGTGTACATGTTTATTGGAGATACTACTTTTATCTCCTTTGGATGCATACATCAAAGTGGTGTTGTGGTTGTGTGGTAGTTCTAGCTTTAGTTGTATTAATGAACTTCCACAATTTTTCCATAATACTAGTTGAAATTTACATTCCTACCAATCATGTACAAGGGATTCCCTTTTCTCTCTCCCTTCTCTAACCGACTAGCATTTCTTATAACACATCTTTTTGATAAGGAACATCTTTAAAATATTTTCTATTAGTATGTTTTCAGTACATGATAATTATATTCATTGTAGGGAATTGGCGTATTACATAACATATCTTGATGCTTTTTCCACATTTCTCCTCCATTTTTTTTTTGCAAGCATCTGATTCATTTATCATGCAAGTTCTTATAAAGTTGGTTATCATGTGTACAAATTAACAAAACATTAATAGGCAAAAAAGCCATAAAACACATAAGACAATTGTATTCAGTTGAGGTAGACTTTCAGATACATTGCCCATGCAGAATCACAATATTTCTCTTTTTTTCTATTACATGTCCTTTATATAGCACTTTATTTATATGAGAACCTCAATGGAGGTTCTCATATAACAGAATTTATGCTCTAACCAAGTTTGCATGCTTGTTTTACTGCACTTGACATTATGGTCTCAATGCAAATCCATTTTCTTACAAATGACTCCACTATGTGTAAATTCCACATTTTCTTTAGGCATTGATCTCTGGATAGACATGTTGAGTGCTTCCAAGCTTTAGCTCTTATTAATTGTTCTGCCATAATTATGCATGTGTCACTGAAGATAACTCTTTAACATTTTCAGGTAGATACCTAGAAGGAGAATAACTGGGTCAAATGAAAGGAATGAAATGGCATGCTTACCTGACAACTATAATTCATAAATCTTTGTGAGAGATAAAGACCTGATAGGAAGGGCCATCTCCTGAAATGGTAGAGAAATAATAGCATTTAAGAAAGAGGTAGAAAGTAGCTTGATTGCTTGCTGCATTGTAAGCAGTGATCATTATGATATTGGAAGTATAGGTCTTGAATATTTTTTCAGTGGCCTACAATTCTTGGGTAGGTATCCTCTTACTATTTATTGAAACATCATGATGGAATGCTAGAATAACTTGGAAATCTACAAGCAATCAGTTGAATGTTGGATATCTTCACTCTGAAGGACTTGTGTGGTAGGCAAAGTAATACATGCAGTAGAGACCTGGAGTTGGGATAATGAGTTGAAATATGGCAAAAGATTGGGGATTAGTCAATGTACAAATGGTAATTGTGGCTATAAAAGGCAAGGGCTGAGTGAAAACGAAGATCATAGAGAAAGACTTATTTCAAGGAAGACAAATGAGGAAGCCACAAAACACAGCTAGTGAAACGTGGTGTGAAGTCACAGAAATCAAGGTACAACACTGTTCTGAGGAGAAGAAAACAATTACCTGTGAAAGCTGTTGCTGAGGAGTCAACCAAGCAGAGGGTCGAACACTACCCCTTGGTCTTACTCTCACCAAGTTCAGTGACACTTATGTGCAGTGGAGATGCAGAGTGTGTAGGAGGCACAGAAGCACAGAGAGTAGATGCAGGCAACTCCTCAGAGATGCCGCGCTGTGAGCTGGCTGGGTAGATGGTGTCAATAGAGGCAGTGATAGAGTGATAGACAAAACTGTTTTGGGTGACTTTTTGGTTCTGATTTCAAGAGAAACAGCAAAGTCTTTCATGGCTAGGAAGGACTTCCACTGAAACTGAGGCAGTGAATGTGGGCTAAAGAAAATTTGCTTGATTCCTGTAAATTCTTAGGGATGTAAAGCCTTGTGTGTATTTTGTTCAAATAATAGACGGTATTGATTTGTTCAGAAGCATTTACTAAAACCTTCTTTTGTAGCAGGCTCAATGCAAGAAGCTAACACTCTAATGAGGTTCAAGTAAAAGAAACATAATTGGGCAACCATTTCTATAGTGCACTAAGCATTAGAGCTAGAAATCTACTAAGCCATCTACCACAGGGATGCCAAAGGACTGTCAACAGTTAAATCAGGCTCATTGTACCCTGATTTTTTTAGCACCTTGGGTTACTTCTCCTGACTTTTCTTTACTCAAAATTTTGTAGCAGGGATGCAACCATTACTTGAACGGTTGTTGTTGAAGTGTTTAGTTCTTTTTCCTTTCCTTCCTCAGCTAACCAACAATGCTGGTGTAGGAAGTTCTGTAGGAATTTCCCCATATCCCTTCTTGAGAGCTGCCCTATTATTTTCAGTTCATTGTTTCAGATTTGAATGTGACCGATATGATGAGTCATAAGGTACTCAAGCCCAGAAAACTTAATGTATGGTTCTCTTTGTCCTCCGAATAAGAACATCTTCCATACACCTTTCCCAGTTCACGCTTGGTGCAGTGCCCTGATGGTTCACCCATGCTCTCTTCCTCCCCCTTTTGTCATTGATTCAAGTTAGAGCCCTGAGGCTTGTTTATCACTGATGCTTCCAAAGAAACACGATTTATTGACTCCACTGGGATTCCTTGTTGAGTAGTCACAGCGTCACTGTGTGTGTACGTGTATTCTCATTTAAGTGTCTGTAAGTCATCCTGTTACCCTTTCAGCTGTGAAATATTTAAATAGAATTTGGTGATATAGCTTTTTAAAGAATCTTAAATTTTGCCTAATTAGAAAATCCTTATGCTTTTTCTTACATGTACTCTTACAGTGTCTGTTCTTTGCTCCACACTACATCTTTCATGACTTTTGAGCTGTATTATGCTTTATATTTTTATGTAAAATTTACTTTAGTACACTTCATGATAAAAGGATACATTTTTATTTTGTAGTTTCTCTCTTAAGATTGTGCCTAATAATTGAATGTTATATCAGATATTAGACATTGATAAACAATTACGTCTTTCTGAGTCTTATATCTTTTTGCTCCATTCTGTGTTCATGCTACAGTACTTCAAATGCCTGTGCCTTTATTAAACATCTGCATCCCATTTCAGTGCTTTATGAAATGCAGACATCTCATTCCCAAAATTTCCCTCATTACCCTCTCCTCTCAAATATTATTACATTTTAATATAATTTATCTTTAACATTAATTTATTGAATAAATCATTGGTGTTGTGTGATTTTTTAAATATTTCTTACACTGTGCTTTGATTAGATACAGCCTTGCTTTAACCCCTGCCAGCACTTACCTATCAGTCTAAATTTATTCAACTTTTTAAAGATTTCACAATATCAAAGAGAATGCATGGTGTTTGTTTTTCTGTTTCTGTCCATTTTGATGCAAATGACAGGACTTCAGTCTTTTTCCTGTGTGAATCCTATTCCGTTGTTTATGTCTGCTACACTTTCTAAAATCATTCTGTCAGCTTCAGGGAACTTGGGCGACTCCATAGCTTTGATTTTGTAAGGATTATGGCAACACTTAGATTGGCTGGTATTAAAATGCAACAAAAAACAAATGGTTGTGAGGACTGAGAGAGAAATGCACTCTCTGACATCACTCATCCGAGTGTATATTAGTGCAAACATTATGGAGAACACATGAAAGTTCCTCAGAAAACTCAACAATGCCTTATAATTTCAGCTATCTTATTTCTGCGTGTATTTATTAAAATAAAAGAAATCAGCTCACAAAAGAAGTATCTACACTTTCAATTTTTGCATTTTCTAATTGTGTTTTTATTTTTTAATTGAATTCTTTATTAGTACATTTTATATACAACTCACGATCACACTCAACATTTGGAAATTTGTACCGGTATTTGACAGGAGTTAGTTCTCATTTTTACCCAGATCCCTACCCACCCTACAAGTCCCCATACACATATACCTTCTTTTCCTTTTTTTAAAATATCATATTTATTCTTTCCCCTCATTGTTTTTCCTTAACACTCTCCCTTTGAATATTTACTATTTCACAAAATCTATCATACATTCTAGAACTCATTTACATCTAGAGATTCTCATACCAGAAAAAAGATATAGTACTGTTCGGTGTTGTGTGTGGTGACCAGGGATCGAACCAGGGGCCTTGCACTTGGCAGGCAGGTGCTGGAAACACTGAGCTAAATATCCAGCCCCATAATGTATTTTACTTTTTTTTTTTCCAGTAGTACTGGGGATCAAACTCAGGCCGTTGTGCTTGCAAGGTAGGTGCAGTACCACTTGAGCTAAATCTCTGGCCCTCACACTTTATTTTATGGAAGTGCTACTCACAATATTATCTGTATTTTAGGTTATATATCCCCAAAATACTCTAGTCATATCTATTAAATTATAATTCTGTGTTCCCTTTCTTGCTCTTTCGTTATTATTGGAATTTTCTATCTTTACATTAAGTAAGATGTCAATAAATATTTATTGGATGAGCATTTGATTCAGTAATGGATGATTTGAATGGCTGGATTAAGGTGATATATCTTATTTGGAGCCCTATCATTCTTTTTTATTGAATTCTTTATTGATACATTTTATAGACAGCTTTTGAAGAGTTACTTATGAGCAAAGGCATACTGATCCAAAAGGGATTGTGTGACTATAAATATAGTGAACCAAGCATAAAGGTGATATCTGTATAAGAAGAGAGATAAAATTCAAGACAGCATGCAATAACATGTGGTGGTACTCTTAAAGGGAAGAAAACTGAGTACAACGGGGAAATGATTTTCTAAGAACAGAAAACTATTTCATATCACAGCCAGGTTTTATGAACAAAGGCAAATTTATTTTTCACTAATATATAGTACTGGATACTGTACACAGGAATGGGGATTTTTTTTTTTTTTTTTTTTTTTTTTTTTGCTTTTTGAGACAGGGTCTCACTTTGTAGTTCAGGCTGGCCCTGAGCTAACTATGGTGCCCAGGTAAGCCGCTGCGAACTCAGCAATCCTCCTGTCTCTGCCTCCCGAGTGCTGGGATAACAGGTGTGAGCCACCACGTCCGGCATTGTGGTATGTGGTGTTGATTGTTGGTGGGCGTGTCTCCACACCCAGCATTATATGTGGTTACCGGGGATCGAACTCAGGTCCTTGCGCTTGCGAGGCAGGCGCCAGAACCACTGAGCTAACCCTCCGGCCCAGGAATGGGGATATTTTATGACGTTTTGATACATGTATTTCTTCCATAAGGTTTATATCAGGGTGAATATACTTATCTCCTGAACAGTTATTTCTTTGTGATGGAAACTTTCAAATCCCTTGTTCTCACTTTTCCTTTTATGTATTTATTTTGTATTAGTACATTTTTTGGTACATAATATTTATAGTCATTGTGGGGAGCTGGTATATGCAGTTCTACCATTTTACTTTCTTTTTCATCTCTCTTTCCTCCTTTCCATTTCTCTATGATTTTTCTATTTGAGAAAGATCTATCTTCTTTATTTTGCTCTTTATTTGTAGTTCAAGTTTCTCATATAAAGGAAACCATATTATAATTGCAAATGTGTGTTATTACACTGAACATAGTAGATTCAAAGTACGCCCATTTTCCTTAAAAAAGTGACTCATTCTTCTTTATAGTATAGTAATACTTCATTGTATATAAATACATCTATTATCAATGTAGCTGTTGCCCGACATATAGGCTGCTTCTAAGTTTTAGCTATTACAAAATGTGCTGCTATAAACACGGGCAGGGAGTCTCACTGTAATATGTTGTTTTTACTTCTTTTGAGAAGATACCTAGATAGGGAATAGCTGTGTCTATTTTGTTTAATAGACAGGTTCTAATGATGTAGCCCAGGTTGGCCTGGAGTTCACATACATGTTTTCTCTTATTCTATGAGATCCTTGTCAACTGCAGTTTGTGGAACATAGCTAATTCTCTTGTACCCTTACCTGCAAAAAATTTCAGCTTTTTCTCAAATAAAATCTTCAAAAATATATGTTCACAGTTCCAGTTGAGTCACCTCAAATTATCATGTTGAAATGACTTCCAACTATTATATTTAAATTTTAAGGTATTTTGTTTTCTACACTCCAAACTCAAGTGTGTTGAGTGATTTTTACACTTCACTGTGCAAATCAATAGAATTCGGTAAAAATATTGAAAAGATTGAATTGAATACCCATATGACCAATAAAACTCATGAGCAGAGAAGGAAAGTGTATTGTTTTGTTGTTGTTTCCTGCTGGAGTACTTTGCAACACACAATAATTACATTAATCTTGGTAGTTTGCACATAAATATATTGCAACCTACTTATTCTTACTGACACTTCCCTTAAGCCTTTGTCTCTAACCTGTTCCAAATTCCCCCTTCCCAACTCCACAAAGTACCTATCCCTCCTACCATCTTTCTCTTAGTTTGGTCTTTAACTTATTTATATTCAGAGTTTCTCCTGTAGAAGAACCCATGAAATATTTATACTTTTACAAAAAACGTATTTACTTAGCTTTTGGTTCCAATATATATCCATATTCCTGAGACTAACCCAAATCTATCTTTCTTTATTTCTGAGTAGTACTCCATTTTGTATGTACACCACATTTTCCTTCTCCGTCCTTCTGCTGATAGGCATAAATTCCAAGATTTAGAAACTGTAAATTGTGCTGCTAAAAACACGTCCACATATATTGTTGTAATTTGATAACTTCAATCCTTTAGAAAATTATTCAGGACAGGTATAGCTGGGTTGAATGCAATTTTAAATATGTGAATGTCTACACTGGTTTCCACAGTAGTTGTATTAGTTTACATTCTCATCAAAAATAGGTCAGTGATCTGTAAATATCATATCTTTTCTCTGGTATGAGAAAATGAAGATGTAAATGAGCTCGAGAATGTATGGTAGATATTGTGAAATAGAAAATCTTCAAAGGAAAATGAGGTGTAGGAGTAAGTAACAAGGGGAAGAAAATATGATGGTAATTTTAAAAAGCAAAACAAAGTTTATGGAGATAGGGGCGGGGCTTTTAAGGTGGGGAGAATGGGGAAAATGAGAATTAAATTGTGTCACATACTGGTACAAATTCTCGATATTGTGTGATTATGATTTGTAGATAGAATGTATCAATAAAGATTCAAATTTAAAAATATGTGTTTCTTTTCCCAGAAAATCCCAGCATTTGTTGTTTTTGAGTTCTGGGTAACAGCCATCCTTGTAGGATTAGATGAATCCTCAGTGTCATTTGATTTACATTTTTCTATTGGCTGAAGTGGCAGAACATTTCTTCATGAATTTAATGGACATTTGTATTTTTTTCAAAAGTGTCTGTTTAAATTGTCCAATTTTGACTGTGTCTTTTATATTTGGAATTCTAAATTTTAATATTTATGTATTTTAATTTTTGACTTTTATTAGGACATGTTTGCAGTATTTACTGTTTGTATTCACTGCATGGAATTGGTATGTGCACTTTATGCAATTCAATTTCTTTTACCCCTTTTCCCCACCCTCTTTTATTTTTCCAATAACAAATCTATTCATCTTATACAACTTTATAAAGCTAATTGTTATATATACAGATTGAAAACCATATAGGCCAAAGAACATATGAAATATGTATGACAGTTGTACTAAGTTAAGCTGCACTTTAGATACAATTTTTAAAATTATTTTTCATTTATTTTCTTTCTGAAGAGATGTTGGCAATTTTTACAGTTCTTTAGTTTGTCTCTTTTTCCATTGGCTGTTACCATGGATGCACCTAAGATTTCAAATTGAGATAATCCAATGTGTTGATTCTTGCTGTTTTTTGTGTAGTTGGAATTGAGGAATAAAATAATTATGGACTGTAAACATATACTAAGAAAAAGAAGAAAGTTATTATACCTACGTATTCAAGAGTTTCACCATTTTTTCAGTAGATTCAGTGTCTCTATTTTTAGATCTAAGTCTTTGATCCATTTTGACTTGACTTGATCTAAAGTGAGTGTTATAGGTCAAATACAATTTTCTGTACATGGGTCATCAATGTTCCCAGATCTGTCTGTTAAAGAAGAGAACTTTTCCCTGGACTCTGTTTCTGACATTTATGGTAGGTCAGCTGAGTGAAGGTGCAGGGCTGGCCTCTGGATCACCACTTCAATTCACTTGAAAAATTTGTCTGTTTTGTGACAGTACTACACTCATTTAATCACTTTTGGTTTGTGATATAACTTGGAATCTGGGATTGTAAGGCCCTGAGCTTACTCCTGTTGCTTAGGATTGCTTTGGCTATTCTGTGTCTCTTCTTTCATATAAATTTTGGTATGTCTAGTTCTGCTAGGAATGCTCTTGTTACTTTGATTAGAATTACATTGAATATATGTATCATTTTCTGTAACACTAGCATTTTAAGAATACTGGTTCTATCTATATTTGAGTAAGTGTGGTCTTTCCATTTTCTAATGTCCTCTTTTCCCATGTAGGTTCGTTAAAGGAGTCTTTTGCTTTTATGGTTATGTTAATTCCTAAGCATTTAATTTTTTGGAAGCTTCTGTGAGTGAGATTGCTTTTCTAATGTCTTTGCCATTGGTTTCACTGAGATGTATGGGAAAGCTGTTGATATTTGTGTGTTGACTTTCTACCCTACCACTTTGCTGAACTTGTTCACTAGTTCAAAGTACCTTCTGGAGAATTTTAAGGTCTTGTAGGTAAAATATTATATCACCTGTGAATGAGGATACATTAGTTTGACTCTTTCTTTCCCTTTTTGTATCACTGTATATCTTTTTCTTGTCTAATTTTTGTGGCTAAAATTTTGAGTGCTATTTTAAAGAGAAGTGACCTGACTGGACATGATTGTTTTGCATGTTAAATGGCAGGGGTCTTGTCCTAAACGTCTTTTATTATTTTGAGCTAAGATCCTTTTCTATTTTTGTCAAGGCGTTATCAGGAATGCTTGTTGGGTTTCTTCAAAGAGCTTCTTTTGCCTGTTGAGATAATTATGTGATTGTTTTTGTTCTTGCTCATGTTTATATGATGTATTATATTTCTTGATTTATGTAAGTTGAATCATTTTGCATTCCTGGGATGCAGCCAACTTATTCATGATGTGTGATTTTTTTCAGTGATTTGTTACATTCTACTTATTAATATATTTTTGAGGATGTTTGCATGTCTTCTTTAAGGGCATTGGCTTGTAATTTTCTTTCTATTTGAGTTCTCACCCTCGTTTCATATCAGTTAATGCTCACTTCGAGGGTGAGTTTTGCAGTGTTCCTTTGCATTCAGTTTCATGGAAGAGTTTGAGTAGTATTTGGCATTAACATTTCCCTGAAGCTCTGGTGAAATCCAGTAGAGAATCCTTGGATCCTGAGCTTTTCTTTGTCAGTAACATTTGTATGACTGCCTCTATGTCATTGTTTTTAATTGGTCTGTCCAGAATTTGTATATCTTTGTTTAGTTTTAGTAATCTGTGCGTGATTAGAAATTTATCAATTTTTCTAGATTTTGCAATATATTTCAAAGTAAGGTTTGAAGTAGTTCCCTACAATCTTCTGCATTTCGGCAGAGTGTGTTGTGATTTCTCTTTTTTCATTCCTAATTGACTTGATATGATTCATATATTTGCCTTCTTTGCTAAGTTTGGGTAAGGGTTTATCACTTTTATTTATTCTTTCAAAGAACAATCCTTTGATTAATTGATATTTTATATTTTTAATCAAGTTCATTAATTTCTTCTATGATCTTTATATTTTTTCCTTTCTATAATTTGAATCTGAATTACTATTGTTCTAGGAACTCTTGACATATCTTTAGTTTACTTATTGAGGATCATTATGTTTTGAACTTGTACATTCAAAGCTCTAGGCTTCTCTCTTAGAGCAGCTTTCATTGAGTTCCATAGGCTTGGTATGTTGTGTTCCCATTGCTATTTGATTAGAGGAATATTTTCATTTCTTTTCTGACTTCTGCACTTCTCATTATTCAAGAATATATTGTGTAACCTACACATATTTTCAGAGCTCCTGTGGGCTGTTTTGTGACTGGATGTAGGTTTAGTCTGTTGTGAACCAGTGTGGAACATATTGTTCAACCCAATTGGTATTGATTTGTACATGCTTTGTGACCAAGTATATGGGTTATTTTGAAGAAAGTTTTGTATACTGCAGAAAAGAATGTATATTCCACTGTTCAAATCCTTGAAAGCGTTTCTTGATTCATTTGATGATGTGGTTCAACTTTGATATGTCTTTGTTGATTTTTGTTAGTGTGATTTTATTTTTTCAACACATAGCATTATTCCCATATGAGAGACCCAGGGCCATGTAATGTATTGCAGAAAACCCACTACATCACTGGCCCTTAGAGAAGAAAATGAAAATCCATATGCAGCAATCTCAATGACCAAAGTGACTGAAGCAGCTGTCTGCCTACTAATAAATGTCAAGAAGCAAATGGTCACCACTTTGAACCACCTCTTGTAATTATAGACTCCAAAAGTAACTTGTATGAATCTCACAATGTCTCAGTTAATTTGGTATTGAAGTATTTATGCAAGGATTTTTTCCTGGTGTGTATACATTCACTTTTGGTACATTCTATTGAAAACTGTTGAGTTTTATGGGTGAAATATTACCTTCATTGTATGTAGTGACTTTCTTTAGCTTGTCTGATGGATTTTGGCTTCCAGTGGACTTTAACTTAAAACTAGATAGCTTTTCTTGCTTTTTCCAGAATCTGGTTGCGTCCAGCACCATCTCCCACCTTTTCTTGTTTCCTTGCTGATGAGTTATATTTTGTAAGTAACGTGTGTTTTTATTTTGTTTTCTGATCCAAGAGCACTGTTTTGGTGCTTTGACTAGGAAGTTCAGGCCTTCAGCATTGTTATTATTGAAAGCTATTAACCCAAAATGACACACTTATCAATCCTGGGTGTAAAACAGTACTTGAATTGGGTTTTGATTTTGATTCTCTCTCTACACAACCCTGCAACTGGCAATGTATGGTGGGTTTCTACCTAGAGTTGCCTACTCTCTTTTAGGCTCGCCCCCTCCCCATTTCTGTGTACCTGGGGATCCCATTGAGCTTCTTTTGTGTTATTTGTGTGCCTTACAGCATGTAGCTCCCAACGATGAAAAAAATGTAAATCAGTTTATCCAAATTCACTGAGGTTGATAGTAACTGAGTCTAAATTAGAATTCAGAACTCTTGACTTTTGCAGTGGGGCTCTTTCCACTCTTTCAAAATAGGTCAGTTTATAAGATGGATATCTAAATCATATATAATACTCCAAGTCCCAAAATTTGTGTAGTACTGTGATTGTTTTAAACTGTAATTTGAGATTTTGTGAAAATAAATTCATACTTATTTGTATCATTCCAAATGATCATCACTGTCAATGAAGTATGGATTAATTTCTATGTATGACAGAAAGCACATTAACCAAGCATTTTAATTTGGATTAATGGCAGCATTTAGTAAAGAAGGCTAAATCAAATACTGTAAGTTGTTTTCGTTACAATTTCAACTAAAGGGTAATGGATACATAGTTACAGCCATGTTGCATTATAAGGTTTGTGAAAATGTAATTGTGAGTTGCCCTGAACAAGACTTTAGATCAAAGATGATAAAGTCAATGACGCAGATAATAGCCTTGCCCCAAAGCCAAAACACATACATACATGCACATTCACGCACACACAGGGGATTCCTTGATTTTAAGTACTGTCATCCGTGATGACATTTAGTCTTAACATTTTACTGTCTAAGTAGGATACTCTCAAGGATTCCAAATCCTGATGTAGTGTAAGTTTTTTACAGATTATGGTTAAAGTTCCAAGCTGTATAAGGACACTTGAAGACATTTAACAGGAAAGTAGTGTAAGAGTTGTATGGCTATATAGAACGATCTGCTTCTCTTTGAAATGAAACCATGTGACCAGACAAAAATGTGGAATGCTTATGCATTATGGACACTAAAGAAAGCGTACTGCGATTCTAGAACAACCAGCTAAGTGCTGAGAAAATGATATGTTCTTAGTAAAAGTAGCATTTAGGTTCACAAGTCTTATTCAGTCATTGTGCCTGCTACGTTTGAAGTCTGTCTGGAATCTTAGGGGAAAGTGGAAAGGTTGAAATAAGAAAAACACATTCAGTAAAATCAAAGTTCTACATGAAAATGAATATATTCATTGAGAAACAGGCTTATTTTTCTTTCAGTACTCATTAATTTTTGAGATGTTAAGGTGCTGTTTTATCAAATTATAATTTGGAAGCAATGTTTAAGTAACTGAGGAACAGTTGTATTACACTGTAATAAGCAAAGATTTTCATAGGGCCATAAGGACCATAAGCCAGTGTCTCTGCTTTTGTGTATTAAATCAAAAAATAGCTGTATGCATTCAAAAACAAAAATTGAGAGCAATACTGGGAGAAGTCAAGGGCAAATGAACCTTTTGCTTAATTATGTTGAAAAGTCACCAGAGAGAATATTGCAAATGGAACAGAAGCTAAATTGTTGAGATAATTGTTTTTATTTCCCTACTCATTTATTAATATGTTTTTTAAAATTTTTAGTTGATTTTTATCTTTATTGGTATATTGTATATACACATCATGAGCACACTCAATATTGGAAATTTGTACCAGTATATGACACGAGATAATTCTCATTCATTTTTAAGGTGTAAGCACAATACTGTGTGTTCTCTATGAGAAGCCTTTTCTTTGGTTATTTGTTGATGTTACCAGTGAACTGTGGCTTCCATAGTCATTACTCAAATTTGAAAGCATATACTTTAAAGTAAAAAGAAGGCAAACTAAAAGAAAATGTAGAGGAAGATTTATAATCACAAACTACATTAATGTTTTCAATCAATGTAATGGAAATGTGTAAAGAACTTATTGAAAATAGTCAGGTGCAGTGGCACAGGCTTATAATCCCAGGGCTGAGCAAATAAGGAGGCTGAGGCAGGAGGATTGCTGTGAACTCAAGTTCAGCCTGGGCTACATAGTGAATTCAAAGCCAGCCTAAACTGCATATGGAGACTTGTTTTTAAAAAAAAAACAAAACAAAATAAAACAACAGCAAAATATTCCCAGAGTTTATCATAGTCAATCATGTATGGGGAACATGAATTTTTGTCCAGCTGCCTAGGTGACTCTGACATGTCTATACTGGGCAGCATTTGTGATGTTGGGGAGTACTGAGTCACACCGAAAAGAATAAGATAACAGTTTTTTAAGAGACTTCTTATGTATTTGGCATTTGCAATCATACATTTTAATCAAATCCTCTTCTAAAACTATCTAGACACCATGAAATACGATAAGAAGATAATTCTTCCCACCAATATTCCTAGTCAGAGACCTTTTTATCTGGCATTTTCATGTAGCACAACTGGATAAGGAGATATTTTAGAGTGTATATAAACTGCTATCTGGTGGACTGAAGCTCTATATGGAGCACATTTTGGAAATAGATGGGTATAAATTGACTGATACTTGGAAAGAGTCAATGAATCTATTTTCCTATTTGTTGTAAAAAATCTTCCCTCATGAAAATACATGCTACTATTTATGGGATTCCTACACAACTAATCTGATTTTGTGATTAGGATGGCTATGTTAATAAAATTAACTTATCTGGGATCATAGAATAATCAATTATTTAAATTCTTAGGCAATTATTACTGAAGAAAACTAAGTTCTTCTTATACTACTTCTGAAATATAACTATAAATGCATAATATTTTATTAGGAACAGTTAGTCTTTCAAGTAGTGATGTATTTCTACCATTTCATTTGTTTGACCTAATGGTATATCTTCATGACTTGTAACTTTTCAAATATAAAGAAGAATTTTGCAATATTTTGATGATAAATAGAAATGATCAGCTCTCTGAAACAAAAAGCACACGCGATTTGCACCATGTACTAATGACTGATTTCAAAGCACAAAAGAGGAGTTCCTATAAAGCAGAGTTGGAAAAAAGTCCAAAGAATCAGATCTTATACATTGTAATTGGACATCAGCACACCATTGGAGAATTAAGCAAAGTAAATCCCACTCATTGCTTCATGCTTTCAAGTACAGGATTGTTCCTATTTTCAGGAAAAACACAAAGGAGAAAAGAAGAGATTTGGAAAGGCAAGGTCTAGACAACCTCATCCACTTAAGTTGTGAATGACCCTTAAAAATAACAACTAGTGCCGGGTGTGATGGCTCACACCTGTAATCCCAGCAATCAGGAGGCAGAGGCAGGAGGATTGCTGAGTTCAAAGCTTGCTTGGGCTACATAGTGAGCTCAGGGCCAACCTGAACTGCAAAGCGAGACCCTGTTTCAAAACAAAACAAAACAAAACAAAACAAAACAAAACAAAACAAAACAATTGTTTAAAAAATAACAACTAGTATGTTTAGAGACAGGAGAGTAATTGAGTCCAAAGTGAGAGCTAAGGGCTACGTCTTGGGGAAGTTTAGTGTGATTAGGGGCTCAAGTATTACACATGTTAATGGAGGGACTTTGTCTGGAGGTTACTAGAAGTAGAACAGATACAGTACGCAAAGTAGGTAAAAGGCAGGAGTTAGACAGATATACCACCTACTGTCCCAGCGCCCCATACTTTGCCCATGTATGATATAAAAGCAATATAAGCAAAGGCTTACATTAGTATGAGGCAATAGCACCTTAAACAGAGGCCTGACTTGTCCAGGTGTTTATTTTCAGGCTTCTCATCACGTGTACACGACTAGGTTGGTAATTTCATGAGCTGAATAGGAAAGCTTAGAATGTGACTGATTCCATGGGTGTCTCTGAATAATTCTATGGTGGTACTGAGATGCAAAACTATCTGAGCATTTTATTGAAGTTCTTCCTGGAGTTTGATTTTTATGGTGCTATATCTGCAGTTGATGCATAAAGAAATAGTAATAAAGAGAGAATCACTAATTTTGTTTATAATTTTCTAATTCTAATCATAATCAAACATAACATCATTATTTCTACACAGAATAGCTGGATACCTCTATAAACTTGCCTGGTGCTTACAAATCATTCATGCATTTTGATCTGCTTTTTTTGCCAAATAATTGTTGAATATTATGGGAAGGTGAAAGGAAATAAAATTAATCAACATATGCTAAGTTCAGGTACTCACTCCCTAAGAGTAATATGAACATCATTACTTCAAATATGTACTAATGAAAATATTCCAAATAGTCAAATTTTCTATTGATGAAGTACTTGCACCGTTTTGTTCTTATTAGAAGTTAAATTGCAGTGGCTTGAATTGTATAAAATATTCCATAGTGGAAAAAACCTTGGATTTGGTTGTGATCCACAGACATACCGAATTGTGTTGTACTCCCCAGTCAGATTCACATAACCAGGTCTTCCCTTATCAACAAGGGTATTCTTCAGCTGTAAAAGAGTACATAAAATAAAACTCCTAGTATAAAAGTATATATCCTTTGGAAAATACGTTGAAGATTGAGTTCCTCATAACAGAACACGTGCCCACTCTCAAAAACCCTAAGAATATTTCCGATTAAACACTAGCATTAGTGAATAGCCTGAACGGGGAAATGAAAGCACTGATCTATATCTATAGGTAGATAGATATAGATAGATAAAGATAGATATAGATATATGCTGGAGAAAATTGTAATACTGCAATGTTTTGGTTTTTAGCTTGTGTCCCCTCTTGCATCATGATGATGCTATAAATATTATTTAGCCTCTTCTCTCACATTTGGTTAAGAGAAAATAACAATACATGAGAGAGTGATTTCTTTGTGGTTAGAAGCTTTTATAAAAATGTTAAATGTAGTCTAGCTGGGTGTAGTGGCTCATGCCTATAATCCCAACACTCAGGAGGCAGAGGCAGGAGGCCTTCTGAGTTCAACGCTTGCCTGTGCTACATAGTGAGCTCAGGCTGACCCTGAGCTCCAAAGTGAGACCCTGTCTCGATATATATAATTTTTATATATTATATATATTATGCAATATATAATTTAATTTATTATATATATATATATATATATATATATATATACATAAAATGTACTCTACACGATGCTGCAGTAACAACAATATATCTCAGTAATTTTTTTTTTGAGATCGAACTCAGGGCCTTGTGCTTGCGAGGCAGGCACCGGAGCCAATGAGCTAAATCTCTGGCTCTCAGGTTCCATCTTATTCCAGACACAACAGCTACTACAAGGAATATGAAAAATAATGAGCGCCAGCAAAGATGTATATAAAAAGAAAGCCTTAGACATTGTTGGTGGGAATCTAAACTAGTATAGTCACTGTGGAAATCAACAGAGATCTCACAAAAATTTAAAAATAGAACCACTGTAAAACCAGCCACCCCATTCCTGTGCATATTCTTGAAAAACTAAAAATAGTATACTAAAATGATGCATGCATATTCATGTCTATAGCCACACAATTCAAAATATCTGAGCTGGATTCCATCAACTGATGAACACATAAAGAAAATATGGAATATATGCACAGCAGAATATTATTCAGCCATAAAAACAATGGGATCTTTTTATTTGCAAGAAAATGGATGAACTAGAGAACACGGATGTATCATATTGTGCAAAATAAGACAGATAAATTTAAAATCACAATTTCTCATCTTTAACAAATTTAAAAAGAAATGCATAAAAATATGGCAACAAAAACGAAGAAAGGACAGGAAATGAGAAGCTACTTGGGCGATGGTGCATGGCATTCAAGATGGAGGATGAGGAGGAGGGTAATGGGATGAAAATCAGGAAACTATGTTATCCCCATGTGTCAGCACACTGTCACCAACTTTACGATTGTATTCGACTAGTGCACACCAAATACAAATGCAAAAAATTTAATCAACACAGCCAAGGAAGGAAAGCTGCCAACATTCTGCTGGTTTTTGCTATAAAAGGCATCAGGTTTACTTCGTCACACAGTCTGTGAAGCTCTGGGATTCATCAAAGCAGTGCAAGTGCTAGACAGAATCCAGTCAGGGCTGGGACCAGCAAGACTCCACACCCAGTCCTACGCCTATAGCAGATACTTTACTGCTCAGGGCTGTGCACTTGCGAATGAGCTAAGAAGCACCCACTAGATGTAACGTGTGGTGCTTCATGTCAAAGGCAAAGTGCCTCTCAGTGTATAGAACCAAGCAGAAGTCTGTAGGGAAGAGAAAGCTAGACGTGAAAAGAAAATAAGAAACACAAAGGAGAAATAAGCCTGTGGGGAAGAGTTAAGATTGTAAGACAAACTGAATGTGAGAACAGTGAGGAATTGCAAGAGTTACCATCCTGGAGCTCCAACTGTATTATTGTTTGCACTCAGTCTGAACACAGAGAAAGAATATTTCAGCTCGGCAGGGAGGCCGTGGCTTCTTCAGAGCTCCTCCCGGTAAGATCTCCTCTTACTTTCCTTAATGACTACGTTTGCGTGCTCTGGATCTCACCCTTTGCCACTCATCATTCCCCGGATCGCTAGGTCACCGACATCAGGGCTCTGAAGTGTGCCAAGCACCCTCAAAAGCAAGCTAAGGGCCTATTGTGGCCTGTAGCTGGCGGCAGTAACGAGCCCCCTTGGCTGAAGACGTTCTCTGCGCCCTCCTGCTCGGGTGAGGGCAGGCTTCAGAGGAGGGCTTGCAGCTTTAGAGAAGCCCTCGAACCTTTCCAGGCAAACTCTAGGTTTCCTAAATGTGTTGCGCTCCGCGGCACACGTGTACCAAATGTCTTCGCTTTCCTTACAATTCATTTCCTATTCGTGCCTCCCGTGCGTCTCACCCCTCACATTGCTAAGAAAGCTACAAGAAAAGAGCCTTTCTCTGGCATCTCATTGTGTTAGCAGTACAGAAATTCTGAATGAAAGAGGGAGATTACTGAGGGGAGTTTAACATTATCCTTGAGAACGTTTGACAGAACATCATATCCTCTGTAATTTCAATAGCCAAATAGAGCAAGTGGAGTTTCATTAAAGGAAAACTATGAGGTGCAAACCTCAGACAATGATTCTAAAAGGTAGTTAATTATATCTTCATGTAACTCATTTGAATTGTAAAGTTCCAATACTATGATTCTGAGTAACTAACATCCCAAAGTGCAGTGAGCTGTAGATATCAGATGTGGGAAATAACAGCTTAGTGTGCAAATTTGAAACCCAAATTTTGTGTTGTTGTTGACAAAGTATATTATTACTGTGTCAAGTAGGTGTGCGTGTGTGTGTGTGTGTGAGTGTGCATGTGTGTTATCAAAAGCATAATCTGATACTTTCGTGTTGCCATGAGAAGCCTCCTTGGGGCATAACTGTAAATAATTCATTCCTGTCCAGTTTCTGGCCTTCAGCTTCAGGGATGCGGCTTGTCTGTTTCCTTGTGGAGGGGGACAGGTCTCTAAAATTATAATAATAACACAGTCAAGTCTAAGGCTCTAGGAGTTAGATTGTTTTACTGTTCCATTGCCTCATACTGTTAGAGCAGACTTATTATCCTGCCTGTAAGATTTTCTGGATGAAGAATTTCTTTCTCCTTTGTGTGAGTTGTTTGTCAATCATCTCTTTAGACATTATAATGGGAAAATAAGGAGATGAGAACCACCCGCATGTGGAAAAGTTGATATACATTAACTTGAACCATAAATATTCTGGAGAAAAGGACCAAAACATTCAGAAAATGATTTGTAATTAAGTTTACCTAAATGTAAATTTCTGGAATATCAGGAAATGGCATTACATTACTTTTATTTATTTATTTATTTATTTATTTACTTACTTACTTACTTACTTATTAGAGATAGGGTCTATGCTTTGTTCAGGCTGGCTCTGAGCTCACTATGTACTCCAGGCAAGCCTCAAACTCAGCAATCCTCCTGCCTTTGCCTCCTGAGTGCTGGGATTGCAAGGATTAGCCACCACATCCGGCTATATTACCCTTATTTTTGAGGCTGATCCTGGTATCTTTGCAGATCTGAGAGAGCACTTTCTGTTTATTTAGTGCTAAAATACAGTAACCATGACTGTTCAACCTCGTAGTCAAACTGCCTGTTCACACTCATGATTTGGTACTGGGGTCTATGGTTTGTTCTCTGTTCGTATGTTCCTGACTTGTTTTCCTGCCTAGAAGCCTCATGGGATTTAGGGGTGAGGACTGAACTTCATCTGTGTCTTGCTTCACTACTGCCAGGGGTGGAGGTGGGACTCAGACTTTGAGCCCAAATCCAGCTGCCTCCTGCCTTCCTGTCGCTCAGACTGGGTCCCTGCTTAGAACACATGGCCATGCGCTCTTTCGGCATCTCCATTCTTCAGAGAGGACTTTCTTGTTTTCTAACCATGGAAGTCTGTGTCTCTTCCTCACCTTCCTTCTATTTAACATAGAGACAGCCTGTGGATTTGGTGAAGGAGAAACTGCTTGTTGGCAGAAGTCTTGTTTTCCTGAGAAATCACGCATATTTCATGAAAACTGGAAGAGTGTCTCCCATAAAAGTGGGTGCTATGACACTAAGGGTTATGTACATTGTACAAGAAGAAAGGACTCTGATTGTATAATCTCATCCTCACATCTGTATTTCTTACGTGAAGAATGAAGGAAGACATTCTTTACATGCAGGTCCTTAGAAACCCAGCACCAGTGTAAGCTTGAGCTTAAAAAATGAACCCCCCCATCTCAATTTAGAAGATGAAATAGACAAAAAAGACAAGAAAATGTGCTTAGAATTGAATGGTCTTAGAGATGCACATTATAATGAAAACGCTAAGTACATTATTGCAGTAGGAAATGAATTAACTCTGAAGAAAATAGTAACTTAGGAATCAAATTTCTCACGTAGAACGGTAGAGACAAGAGCTGGAAAACGGACAAATAGTACATTCCAAGGGTCACAAGTCAGGGATATAGATGCAGCTTTTCATGTTACAGGGCAAAGTAATTGTATAGTACTCCCTGAAGTTAGCAGAAGGCAACAAAGAAAAATGAAATACAACTTGTATTCAGGAAGGAAGATAAAAAGCTTATCCTTCATTATGATAAAGTAACACTCCTTTTGGTATGTCCATGGTGTTCATCCATTCCCCTGTTGATGGACATGCAGGCCACTCCCAAGAGTTAGCTATTCTGAGTTGTGCTGGTGTAAACATGGCTGTGTGTAGATGTCTGCAATATGATATCATTCGCTCTCTCAAGAACATGCACAGAAGAGCAATAGGTGGGTCAGATGAATTTCTTGAGTCATTAGAAGGAAAATGGATGTAACTTGAGAGACCATGATATTAAGTAAAATCAGACACACAACTTGAAATAGAACATGATTTTTACTGTATGAGAATCCCAAAATACAAATAAAGAGCAAAATAAAATGTACATAATAGGAAGCAGGGATATAGATCTTTTCAAAGGGAAGGAGACCAAAAGATGGAGGGAGGAGAGAGAGATAAGAAGTGGATGAGAAGAAAGAATGAAAACATATGTACGTGTCTTATGTACATATATCAACTCCACACAGGGCATGTAATCATTTGTAGTGTAAACTGTGCTAATAAAAACAAAAAAGGAAAAAAAATAAGAAAAGAAAAAGATAGGATAAAAATGAAAAATAGGTTAAATAGAATTAAAAATAAAAATAAGAAGGCTGGAGATTTAATTCAGTGGTTCTGGTGCCTGCCTAGCAAGTGCAAGGTCCCTGGTTTGATCCCCGGTAACCACATACAGTATACCAGGTGTAGTGACTGACGGCCACCAGCAATTATTCTACATACCACAGTGCAGGGTGTGGTGGCTCATGCCTGTAATCCCAGCACTCAGGAGGCAGAGGCAGGAGGATTGCTGTGAGATCAAGGCTTCATCTTTTTATTAAAAAACCCACATCTTTATGTTATTGTTTAATTCTGTAGAATTTCACATAAGCATTACTTTACTGACATGTAAATGGTGAGTTTGCTTTGTCTTCTCAGTGCAAAATGCTGTTTAAATTTCCATTTGATCTCTTCTTTGACTCATGAGTTTTATAGAATTGTGTTAAAATTTCCAAATAATGAGGGATTTCCAGTTATTTCTCCTCTGATTTATACATTACTTATAGAGAAAGTAAATATTTTATGATTTCAAAATTGATAAGCTTATTAATATTTTTTCATTATACAACATGGTGAATTTTTCTAAAATATTTCAGTATTCTTGAAAAGAATTTGTTCTTTTATTGCACTGCATAATGTTTGAAACTATGAATAGTCAATGTCATAGATGATGCTCTAGAAATTATGTGTTTTCTTCATAAATTTCTGTTTATTCTATCAACTACAAAGAACAGTTCATGGAAATCTATAAGTGTACCACAGGTACTGAGTATTTCTTTTTTCAATTCTATCAAATTTTGACTTACTTTTAAACTATTTTATGCTCTGGATGAATTGAATATTTAGCCTTAAATTTTCAAAGATAATACCAGCTTAGTTTGTGATAGCTAAATCCTGGAAACAACCCAAATGACCATCAACTGGAGACTGGATAAAGAAGATGTTTTTGTTTTTTATTGTTTTTTTTTTAATGCAGTATGACCCTGCCTTAAAGAATGATAAGTTTGAGTCATTTATTATCAAGTGGATGTACCTTCAGGACATATGGATAAGTGAAATAAATAGGTCACAGATCTGTATATATCATATCTTTTATCTGGTATGAGAAACTGAAGATGTAAATGAGCTCTAGAATATATAGTAGATATTGTGAAATAGAAAATATTCAAAGGGAAATGGGTGTAGGGGTAAGTAACAAGTGGGAGAAAAAAATACGATGATTAAAAAAAGAGAAACATAGCTTATGTATATAGAGAGCAAGAGGTTGTAGAGTGGGTGGGGGAATGGGAAAAATGAGAATTAATTTGTGTTATATAATGGTACAAATTCCCAATATTGTATGTGATCATGATTTGTATATATAATGTACCAAAAAAAGATTCAAACTAAGAAAATAACAAAGTAGATTTATAAATAGTGACTTTGCTTGGCTGTGTGTTTTGTGATGTGAAATCTTACACAATTCTTATCCTTGTTCTGTAATAAGTAATTTTTTGTCTTCCTATCCTTTCAATGGCTTCTTCCAAAAATTTTTCTTTATGTGTGGATTTCTGTAAGTTTTATATGACATGCCAAGGTGTAGATTTGTTGATATTTATCCAATTAGTAGTGTCTAAACCTATGGGATCTTTGGGTTAATTCCTGCCATTAATTTTGAAAACTTTTTACTCTTAATTAGGCCAAATATTCCTGCTCTTTTCTATTTTTCTTTTCTTCCTGGTCTTACCATCACAGTTATGTTATACTTTCTGTGATTTTACCACAGTTCTTGAACATCTTTTTATATTTAAAAAATAATATATAATAATTGTACATATTGATGGGATAGAATGTTGTATTTCAACATAGTATAGAGTTTAAATTGATCAAATTAATGGAATTAACTTTTTTATTTCTGTATCACTTCCTTACATTCAAAGTACAAAATACATAATGTGTTCTTTTTTTTTTTTTTTTTTTTTTTT
>PVIC010022796.1:0-27388 GCA_004025085.1 Thryonomys swinderianus
AAAAAAAAAAAAAAAAAAAATTTTAAAGATCACTGGTTCCCAAACTTGTTTTTCCATCCTAGTATTATCTGTCAAAACAAAATATTTAAGACAGTTTGGAATATTTTAGGGCAGAATTCAAAAATTAATTTGGGTTATTATAGTCTTAATATGACAACTGTTAGTTATTGATATAAATTAACCTCATAACAATAATCATTATGTATGTTTAGAATCCAGAAGATTTTTAAAGGCATCAAATAAATCTTGGCCTTTTTTTCACCAGGTAGGTATAGAAAATAGTAAAGCTGTCATGCCATTTGTAACAGAGGTCAAGAGATAAGGGGCTTACAGTTCTTTTCTGCAAGAGCCGCTTCTCCTGGTTTACCTGTCTGTAAATAATTTGCAGCAGGTGGAAAACTTTGTGTAGTACCTAGCAAGGTGGGTGTTTGTCTTCACATGGATGAAAGTAGGAAGGGCAGCTTCAACAAGGACCAAGATTATTTCTTCAAACTAAAAATCTTTTAAATGTTAAAATAGTTGATGACCTCAAGACTGAGGACTTGCAACTAAAAGCTTCATTTTTCACTTAGCTGTCAGGATTGAAATAATTATCAAAGTTGCCTTTTATTTTTATTTATTTAGTTTTTTGAGACAGGGTCTTGCTTTGTAGTTCATGCTGTCCTGGGCTCACTATGTATCCCAGGCAAGCCTCGAACTCAGCAATCCTCCTGCCTCCACCTCATGAGTGTTGGGATTACAGGCGTCAGCCACCATGCCCAACATTGTGGTATGTGGTACCAATTGCTGGTGAGTGTGAGTCAACATGCTCAGTGTTATTGTATGTGGTTACCAGGGATCGAACTGGTGACCTTGCGCTTGCTAGGCAGGTGCCAGAACCACTGAGCTAAATCTCTGGCCCTGTCACTGCCTTTTAAGTGATTGGTAATGGTATGGAATGTGATTACTCTTCCTACTTTCTTTAAACTTGAGTCTTATTTCAGATTCCTAATAAATCAAAGTACTCCAAAGAAAAATGATCTCACCTGATAGTGGAAGGTTAATTATCTTGAGTTTTAAAACTCTGTGTTAGAGGGCCAGAGATTTAGCTCAGTGGTTCTGGCACCTGCCTGGCAAGCATAAGGTCCTGAGCATGATCCCGGTAACCACATACAGTGCTGGGCGTGGTCACTCACGCCCACCAGCAATCAATATACCACATACCACAGTGCTGGGTGTGGTGGCTCACGCCTGTCATCCCAGCACTCAGGAGGCAGAAACAGGAGGTTTGCTGAGTTTGAGGCTTGCCTTGGCTACATAGTGTGCTCAGGGCCAGCCTGAACTACAAAGTGAGGCCCTGTCTCAATAAATAAATAAATAAACAAACAAATAAATAAATAAAATCCTGTGCTGAGGTACTTTGCTTTTGAAGTTCTTTACAAGTTTATTGCTAGTTATATTTTTGTTTTAAAATAATTAGAATAATTATGGCTAGAATTATATCATGCTTTATCAAAGATAATTACTATGAAATATGAAATAAAAGTATCATCACAAGCTTTTTTCTCATATTCCATGATTTTATTGATCCATTTAAAAAATTTTTCTAAATATATGATACAGTGCTCTTACTTACTGCTGTTCCTTTCAGGAGTTTTTTGTGGAGCCATTTAATCGAAAAGCACGCCAGGAGAATTTGAGATATAATAATATGCTTAAACAACTTAACAGTCAACGATCAGCTGCTCTTAGACTCTGGAAGGCAGTACAACTCTACCTTACATGTGAAAGGGGACCTTGGGCTGAAAGGTAGGAATGTACTGTTTATTACTACTTTGCTTTAGAACTATTCAACTTTTTTTTTTTTTTAAACAGGGTCCTGCTTTTGTAGTTCAGGCTGGCCCTGAGCTCACTATGTAGCCCAGGCAAACCTTGAACTCAGCAATCCTCCTGCCTCTGCCTCCCGAGTGCTGGGATGACAGGCATGAGCCACCACGTCCAATACTGATTGCTGGTAGGCATGAATCACCATGCCCAGTAATGTTGTGTGTGATTACTGGGGATTGAACTCAGGACCTTGCACTTACCTGGCAGTTGTCAGAACCACTGAGCTAAATCTCCACACCTCTTTTTTATTTTTTGAGATGGGATCTTACTAAATTGCCCAGGCTGAGCCTCCCAGAGTGCTGGGATTACCTACATGTACCAGCACTCTAGGCATGTGGGATATTTCTTACACACTTATTTTCTTGTTACCCTATGATATTAGGTTCACTGACTTTCGACTCTTAGTAAATATTGGCATATTATCCTTTTTCTTTCTGATGCCACCACTGTGAAGTAGGGTTAATGAAACTATGTGTTTGAATGTTTTAGAGTTCATTTAAGTGATCTTCAGTCATTTTTGTTTTGATGAATCATTGCTTTGTCATCCTTTTTATGAAGCAGATTTACCATTTTAACCATTTTATTTATCTCATACTGTTTCTCCTGAGACTGGGATTGGACCCAATGTCTCAGGATCCTAGACAGTACAGTTACTGAGCTACATCCTCAGCCTTCAGTTCAACTATTTCAGAATGTATAATTTAATCTATTGTACTGATACTTCTGTAATCCTGCATTCTGAAAGGTTCAAATGGAAAATTCATAAGGTCATAACAACTTAACTTTCTCAAAACAAGAAAGTGTGGGGATGTAGCTCAAGAAGAAAGCACTGGGTTTAGTCACCAGTTCCAGGAGGAAAAATGAAAAGTGCCGTTCAGTGCCATTAAGCACATTCATAATGTTGCACAGTCATCACCTGTGTCTAGCTTCAGAATATTCTCATCACCCCAAAGAAAACTGTGTCTTCAGAATAAACTCACTTCATCACGCCTGGCAACCACTAGTCTGCTGTGTCTATGATTTCCTTCCTTTGGATATTTCATCTAAGTGAAACTATAGAGTCGGTGACCTTTTGTGTCCGATTTCTTTTACTTACCATGTTTTTGTAATAGCATATTAGGAAAAAATATTAATTTATTTTTATAGCTGAAAAATATTAATGGATTACCACCTTTGTTTACCCAGTTATCAATTAATGGAAGTTTGATTGTTTCTCACTTTTAAAATTGTAATTAGTGCTGCTATGAACAATTGTATGAAAATGCTTGAACATCTGTTTTTAATTCCTTTTGGTCTATATTTATAAGTAAAATTGCTGGATCATGTGATAATTCTATAACTCACCAAGGACTTGCCAGGGTGTTTTCCATAGCACTGAATCATTTTATGTTCCACTAGCAGAGTATAAATGTCCCAGTTTCTCCACACCCAAACCAACACTTGTCGTTTTCAAAAATTATATAGCCCCTTCTGGTGGGCATGCTATCTTATGATTTTCCTAATAATTAATGATACAGAACATCTTTTCTTGTGTTTTTTGGCCATTTGTATGTCTTCTTTGGAGAAGTCCTAATTTAAAAAATGTTACTAGCCCATGTTTGTAGTACATAATGGTGATGTTGATCATTCTGAGTTTGTACATCTCAAGTCTTTTTCCTTCCCCTTCTTCCTCCCTCTTTCCTTTCATCACTTGGTCTCCTTCCGATTGTCATTTTCTTTGTCCTTTATAAAATTGGCTTCTCAGAATTTTATAGTCTTAACTCTTACATCATTGATCAATTTTTTATTTTTTATTTAGAAAATGTTTTATTTAAAAGATTGCACATTTTCTGGTGATAAAAATAATTATACTCCTAGGTTAAAAAAATGTATTTAAGTTAGTGGATTTCAGAGTCCTTCATGTTTTGAAATATTTTCATAGACTTTACAAGCTGAGTATCTCTAATCTCTCTCTTGATTCATTTTTACTTGTCTTTATTTTTAGTAAAGTTATTTTTTAACTGTATTTGGAAATATAAACTCACTGTATAGTTACTTAAGAATTTCCATTTGATAATGAAAAAGTAAAGGAATTAGGCTGGGAATTTGAAAGTCCTCATTCAGACCTGATTTATGCTATCGGTAGACCTCATTTATCATACAGCGTAGCAAGGAGCCTATCCTCTGTTCCTCCTGTACAAACTATAGCTATATTCATTCACTTTAATTCTCTTGGTGCTGTTTGAATGAAATGAGATAATCAAAAAATCAAACAAAAGTAAATGAGATAATCTGTATGAATATTCTAAAACGAATACAAAGTACTTCTGGTTTTGTTTGTTTTTTCTTAGTGGAGATTGAACCCAATGCCTTTGCACTGAGCCACATCATGAGCTATTTTATTATTTGTTTGGTTTGGGGGGGATTTTGATTTGTTTTTGTAGTTTTGAGACAGGGTATCTGTGTAATTCAGGTTGGCCTTGAATTTACTGTGCAGCCAGCCCAGGCTGGCCTCAAATTTGCAAATGCTGTGCTTCTGCCTCAGCCTCACAAGTGCGGGAATTACTTATGGGCATGTACCACCATGCTTGGCACTTTTGTTTGTTTTGCTTGCTTGTATGTTTGTTTTTTAGATAAGATCCCAGACTGGGCTCAAGTTGTTATCTTCTTGCCTCATTTTCTCATAGTGCTGATATTACAGGTGTGTTTTACCACACCTGGCTAATTAATACTTGGTAGTTTCTTATACTATTATAAGTTTAATATAAACATTTTATTTGTTTGCATATTAATTTTGTAGGAAACAAAATCCAATTCACTGGAAACTAGGTAATGTAGAAAATTATTCCCGCATGAGACTTAAACTGGTTCCAAACTCTAATTTCAAAACCCATGAAGAAGCTAGTGCCTTGAGAGATAATTTAGGTGAGTTCCAATGACTACTTAATTATTTTGTAAGATAGATTGTTGATGGGCAGTTTATTATGGTTTAATTGTTTTTAAAATGTAAACTTAAACTTGGGCCGGAGGGTTAGCTCAGTGGTTCCGGCGCCTGCCTCGCAAGCGTAAGGACCTGAGATCGATCCTGATTACCACATATAATGCTGGGCGTGGTGGCTCACGCCTGTAATCCCAGCACTCGGGAGGCAGAGACAGGAGGATTGCTGAGTTCACAGCGGCTTGCCTGGGCTCCATAGTGAGCTCAGGGCCAGCCTGAACTACAAAGCGAGACCCTGTCTCAAAAAAGCAAAAAAAAAAAAAAAAAAAAGTAAACTTATTAAGGAAGTATGCTGTTTTACAGTTGATAAAATTTTAAGGTACTCAATGCTGTTATATTTGGGCTAAACCTAAGGTTTCATATTTTCTTTGGTGGTATATTCTCCAAAATGTTTTTAATTATAAAATTATACTGAATTTCATGTGGACTATGAATCTTACAGTAAAATATTTTCTTCTCTCTCAGACTAATGTTATATACAGTTCCTCAAATCAGAAAAAAAAATCAGTGTAGTTATGCACATCTGTAATCTCAGTTACTTATGAGGCTAATGCAGAAGAATCACAAATTTAAAACCAGTGTTGGTAATACAGCAAAACATTCTTTAAAAAATGTTCTTTGCAATCCTTTAGGCCTCTCTTTTGTAACCTAATTCTAAGTGGGGTGTGGTGACACATGTCTATAATCTCAATTGAGGGAGGAGGATTGTGTGAGTTCAAGGTCAGCCTAAAGTATTATCTTGAGACCTCATTTAAAAAAAAAAAAACATGAAGCAAATTGCCAGGGGACTTAATGGTTCCAGCATCTGCCTTGCAAACACAAGGTCTGCAGTTCATCCCAATCCCCAATCCTGGCACCACATACCACAGTGTTAGATGTGGTGGCTCACGTCTATAATCCCAGCACGTGCCTGTAATCCCAACACTCAGGAGGCAGAGGCAGGAGGATTACTGAGTTCAAGGCTTGCCTGGGCTCCATGGTGAACTTAGGGCCAGCCTGAACTGCAAAGTGAGACCCTGTCTCAAAAAAAAACAACAAAAAACTAGTATCAAGCTTCACAGACTATTCTAAATTAAAATACATTCTTTACTTGTAAAACATATTTTATACACTTAATGGAAATTATAGAAGAGCTATAATACTATTTTTTACTTTATGTTTAATAGATATTCTATGTTTTAACAGGTATCCAGCACTCACAACCTTCCAGTGATTCATTGCTTTTGGAAGCAGCAAAACAAGTGAAGGTTAGTGATATGGAAGAGGATAAATTAGAACTTTCTGAAGAGGATGTAACAGCCAGAGTAAACATGTATGTATGACTACTGCAAATAATTTTCAGTTATTTTGTTCTAAGAAATGGGGTTGCAGAATTGTAGTTTTGCTTGAAATTGTGTGTATTTCTCTGGTCCAACAGTTAATGCTAATCAGTTGTTAGGAATCTGTTAGAGTTAACTGAGGATCTTGAGGAAGGCTTCTTAGAACTGAGATCACTGGGAGCTAGACCGTGAAATTATAAAAGTATAATTTAGACCACAAGATAATGAAAAAATACCAAGTTTGTGAAATATGGCTAAACTATGTTTAAGGTTATGTTATCTTTCCTTCACTGTGCAAAATACTTAAGAAAATCAACTAAAAGGAGGAAAGATTTATTTTGGCTGGTGTTTTCAGAGGTTTAGTCAATGATAACGTGACTTAATCCTAGGCTATGATGAAGCAGAGCACCCTGGGGAAGGAGAGGTGAATTTTATAACAGAGACTACCCCAAACCCATTAAACTATGAATCCATAAGTAGATTAATCCAACCATGAAGTCAGAGCCCCATGAGCCAGTGACTTGCTAAAGGCCTCATCTCTGAATATTACCACACTGGGGGACAGTTGAAGGATATTTAATACCCAGATCACAAAAAATAGATATGCACAGTACAGGGGCCGAAGGTGAAGCTCAGGTGAAGCTTTGCCTAGTGTGCATAGTACCTTGGATTCAGTCACCATCACCAATAATCAATGTACAGCATAAAATATAAAATCTTTAGTAAAAGGCAAAAGATTTTTAAGATCTGAGGAGAAACAAGAGTATGAGGAAATATAAAGTCAAAAGCAAAAAAATAAAGATAACAACACAGATCCATGAAGAGAGAATCAAAAAAAGGAAAATCAAAAGTTTGGTTACTAAAAAATGAGTAGCAATAGACATAAACCTCTAGCCAGACCGATTAGAAATAAAGAAAGGAAGTATCAACAGTAAATGGTGGAGTTATCCTTACAAATATTAAAGTGATTAAAGAATACTAATGTCAGCTTTATACCAGTAAATTTGGCAATTTAAGTGAAAAGAACAAATTCCTTGAAACACACAAATGACCCAACCTCTCTCAAGAAATAGAGGACTTGAATAGCCATAGAAATATGTTTATATTTTATATTCATAGTTTTAAACTTCTCTCCTAAGCACATATAAAATATTCTTCACCGCCTGTTTATGTTATCATTATCATGTATACTAGAAAAGTTTATTTCTTCCATTTAGTTACCACCTGGTGCCATTCAACTTCCTTTAGCCTGAGGGACTTCCTTTAATACCCCTTTTATAAGAAAGGCGTAGTGTAGTTTCAAGTTGAAGATTGTGATACTCCTTGCCATGATCTTGTTGCCTAGAGTTGCTTTGCTATTCTAGGTCTCTTGTGAGTCCAGAAGAATTTTTGTATTATTTTCTCTCCCTCTGTGTAATCTTTTGTTGGGATTTCAATGGAAATTGCATTCAATCTATACAGTAATTTTGGCAGTATGGCTATTTTGATATTTGTTCTTCCTACCCAGGAACAAGGGATATCTTTCCATTTTCTGATATCCTCTTTGGATATCAGAATATCTTCCTTATTCAAAATGTTATAGTTTTCAGAGTAGAGATCTTTATAAGGTTGACTTATGGTACTGGCAAGAAAACAAACCTGAGGATCAGTGGAACAGACTAGAAGATCCAGAAACAGCCCTGGTGTACTAAAGCACCTCATCTTTGACAAAGGAGCCTAACACCCTCATTGGAGGAAAGATTCTCTCTTTACCAAATGGTGCTGGAAAATCTGGGTTTCAAATTGCTAAAGACAATAGCTAGATTGATCTTTTGATTCATGCACCAAATTAAAATCAAAGTAATAATACTACACTTAATCTTAGCCAAAAGGCCAAAAGCAATAAAATCAAAGTAATTATAAACCTAAATATTAAAACAGAAACACAAAACCTTCTGAAAATAGGTTAGGTAGAACTCTTGGAGACATTGGCATGGGGGAGACTTTTATGAACAAAACCTCAACAGCATGGAAACTAGCAGAAGGAATCAACAACTGGTATCTTATCTTGTTAAAAAACTTCTGCACAACAAGAGAAACCACCAATAAAGTGAAAATACAACCTACAATACGAGAAAACAATTTTTTCCAGGTGTTTGTCAGACAAAGGACTACTATCTGGAGTATGTAAAAAGTTAAAAAAAAATCAGCCCCCCCCATTTAAAAACCCAGTTCAAAAATAGGCATCTGAAGCAAACAGACATTTTTCAGATGAAGTAAAGGCAGCATAGAAACATATAAAGAATGTTCAACATCGCTGGTCATTTGAGAGATGCAAATTAAAACAACACTGAAATTTCATCTCACTCCACAAAGAATGGCTGCTTTGAAGAAATCAACCAACAAGTGCTGGTGGGCTGTGGGGAGAAGGGAACCCTTCAAAGTTGGTGGGAATGTAGACTTTTGCAACCACTGTGGAGATCAGTATAGAGATTCCTTAAAAAACTAGGACTAGAGATTCCATTTGACCCTGCTTTTCCCCTGCTAGGTATAGACACAAAAGAAAAGATTCATATCACAGCGACATGTGCATCCATGTTTATGGCAGCTCAGTTTGTGATTGCTCAATCTTGGAAACAACCCAAATGCCCATCAACTCTAGATTGGATAAAGATGTGATTTTTAAAAAAAGTATAAAATGGAGTATTAGTCATAAAGAATGGTACAAATTCTCAGTGTTGAATGTGTGATCATGATATATGTATAAAGTGTTCCAATAAAATGAATTTTTTAAAAAGAAAGGTGTAATAGGGCCAGAGGGTTAGCTCAGTGGTTCCGGCGCCTGCCTCGCAAGCGCAAGGTCCTGAGTTCGAACCCCGGAAACCACATACAGTGCTGGGTGTGGAGACTCACGCCCACCAGCAATCAATACCACATACCACAGTGCTGGGCATGGTAGCTCACGCCTGTAATCCCAGCACTCGGGAGGTAGAGACAGGAGGACTGCTGAGTTCGAGGCTTGCCTGGGCTACATAGTGAGCTCAGAGCCAGCCTGAACTACAAAGTGAGACCCTGTCTCAAAAAAAAAAAGAAAGGTGTAATAGCTACAAATTCTTTCAGTCCTTGTTAACAGGGAGGGCTTGATTTTTAGTTCAATTTTTGATCTGTTTTTAGAAATCAGGATGTACTTCATATAACATAAAGTTTACCATCTTAAAGTATTTAATTCAGCATTTGTATTCATTCACACGTTATATGCCATCATCACTATATAATTTCAGAACATTTCTGTTACCCCAAAAAGAAATCTTGTACCTTCTAGTATCATTCTCAGTTTTTCCCCTGCCCATACTCCAGCAATCACTAAATCTACTTACCTATTTTGAACATTTCCTATAAATTGTACAATAGGTGGCCATCTATATCCGGCTTATTTTGTTTGATATAATGTTTCCCATAACAATGCTTTGTTTGTATACCCAAATACTATTTCATTTATGGACACCACATTTTCTTTGTCCATTTATTATTTGATAAGTACTTAATATTTCTGTTACTAAGCTATTATGGATAATATTTCCATGGATATTCATGCACAAGAATCTGTGTGAGTTATCTTTGGTATATACTTTATAATAGGATATTTGGGTGGGAGCATCACCAGCTAAGTTATGATACCTGCAGGGTACTGCTGTGGAAATCTACCAGAAACAAAGTTAGACTTAGTCTTTGCTGTCTGAAACATGAGGCATTTGTGGAATAGTTAGGCCTAGAGAGCAGCTTACCGGTTTACTTGAACTACAGTTAAAGGCACCTGAACCACTTAATGTTTCTCCCTTTGGAGTTTCTCCCTCCATCAAATACAAATGATAACATTTCTCCAAAACAAGATGTGTGACTGCAGTGATTTATGTAAGAGAAGCTCTTTGTGTATCAGCACTTCTTTCATCAGGGGGACGTCATTGTGGTTATGCTCTTTTTAGTTTCTTTTGCAAAGTCTCACTTTGTACTTTGAAATTAATAATTAGTACTTCTTTTAATCATTTACAAAACACCACTAAAATAAATCTTTTTGTATGTTCCCTGGGCCAACTGTTTAGACTAAAACTAAAATGATATGACAAATACCATTGCATTTTTAACTGTTCTCTACCAATTCAGCAGACTCATTTTATTTAGTTTTAATGATGTATATAAAATTTAAATGCAAAGTGTTTTTATGAAAATGAATCATTGATAATATATAATACTTAAGTAGTTTAATATACAATAGAATGTTTCTTGTAGGCAATTCAAATATTCTCTCTTGGGGGCTGGAGATTTAGCTCAGTGGTTCTGGCTCCTGCCTTGCACTGCCTCGCAAGCACAAGGTCCTAAGTTTGATCCCCGTTAACTACATTCAGTGCTGGGCATGGTGACTCACGCCCACCAGCAATCAATACCACATACCACGGTTCTGGGCGTGGTGGCTCATGCCTGTAATCCCAGCACTCGGGAGGCAGAGACAGGAGGATTGCTGAGTTCGAGGCTTGCCTGGGCTACATAGTGAGCTCAGGGCCAGCCTGAACTACAAAGCAATACCCTGTTTCAAAAAAAAAAAATCTCTCTTGGGCATTAATTTTAGATATGAGATTTGTATTTAAATGTGATACTCCTTTTTATTTAAACAGAATAAGTTTTTGTGGTTTTTTTTTTTGGTTGTTGGTTTGTTTTTACAGTGATGATAAAGAAGAACAGGATCAAAAAGAAAAATTGGTATTGACAGAAGACTGTGAACTTATAACAATAATTGATGTAATTCCTGGCAAATTAGAAATCACTACTCAACATATATACTTCTATGATGGCAGCATTGAAAAAGGAGATGGTAAGGAGTTCTAGGAAATTAACTTTTATTTAGCAATTAAGTATTCAGTTTAATAAATCCTGAATGAGACAAAACACTAAGATGGAAAAGTGAAACTGCAGGCTATCCTGTAAAATGAAAGTGGAGGTCCCATTTGACTCTGCTATTCCCCTGCTAGGAATATATGCAAAAGAATTAAAAGAATCATATCATAGGAACAGCTCAGTTTGTGATAGCTAAATCTTGGAAACAACCCAAATGCCCATCAACTGGAGACTGGATAAAGAAAGTTTGATTTTTTAAAAATAAAATGGAGTATTACTCTGCCATGAAGAATGATAAGTTGGAGTCATTTATATTCAAATGGACATACCTTGGCGATACACTAATAAATGAAATAAATAGGTCATTGTATCTTTTCTCTGGTATGAGAATCTGTAGATGTAAATGAGTTCTAGAATACATGATAGATTTTATAAAATAGGAAATACTCAAAGGGAAAGAGGTAGGGAAAAGAATATGATTTTAAAAAAAGAAAAAGCATATGTATATAGGGGGAAGAGGGTTGGAGGGTGCTTAGGGATATAGGTAAAAGTGAGATTAACTTGTTTCATATACTGGTACAAATTTCCCAATGTTGAGTGTGATTGTGAGGGGTATATAAAATGTACCAATGGAGAATTCAGTTTAGGGCCAGAGATTTAGCTCAGTGGTTCCAATGCCTGCCTTGCAAGCGCAAGGTCCTGAGTTTGATCCCAGTAACCATGTACAATGTTGGGCATGATAACTCACGCCCACCAGCAATCAGTACCACATACCACAGTACTGGGCGTGGTAGCTCATGCCTGTAATCCCAGGAGTATTGCTGAGTTCAAGGCTTGCCTGGGCTATATAGTGAGCTCAGGGCCAGCCTGAACTACAAAGTGAGACCCTGTCTCAAAAAGAAAAAGAATTCAATTTAAAAAAAAAAAGAGTGGAAAGTCAGTCTGAGGTATTAATATGTTGAAAGGGAGTGCTTTCATTGTTAGTATTTTTAAGTTATAAAAGACTGTTTATTCTATCAGACTTTCATATACATGCCTATAAGCTTCTCTCTGATCCTTTATGTGATAATAAAAGACTGTTTAAACTGAGTGTGATGATATGTTCTTGTAATCTTGGCTCTCTGGTTGGTTGAGGGACAAGGTTTACAAGTTGGAATCCATCCTGGGATATTTAGAAACTCAGGTAGATCCTGTCTCTGTCCCCTTTTTTTGTTTTGTTTTTGGTGGTGTACTAGGTATGAACCTGAACTAGTAAGTATGACACTGAGCTATATCTCCTTTTTAAATTATTTATTTTGAGATGTGGTCTCAAAAAGTTGCAAAATTGCTGGGCTTGATGGCTCACACCTGTAATCCCAGCACTCAGGAGGCAGAGACAGGAGGATTGCTGAGTTTGAGGCTTGCCTGGGTTTCATAGTGAGTTCAGGACAAGCCTGAACTACAAAACGAGACCCTGTCTCAAAAAAAAAAGAAAAAGTTGCTAAATTGTATCGACTGAGCTTGAACTTGTAACCCTTCTGTTTAGCCTCTAAGAGGCATGTGTGAGGCTTAAGGTTAACTCCCCAGTACCTTAGAAAAAAAAAGACTGATTAAAATATCTATACAGACCTGTTTTAAAGATACGTAGTATTCTGAATTTTTGCTATTCTTTTTTTTTTAATTTTTGCTATTCTTATAAAACAGTACATTAGGTATAGAATTTTGAAGGTTTTTTTTTTTTTTTTTTTTTTTTTTTTTTTTTTTTTTTTTTTTTTTTTTTTTTTTTTTTTTTTTTTTTTTTTTTTTAGACAGGCTCTTGCTTTATAGTTCAGGCTGGCCCTGAGCTCACTATGTAGCCCAGGCAAGCTGAACATTCCTGTCTCTGCCTCCCAAGTACTGGGATTACAGGCGTGAGCCACCACGCCTGGCACTGGTATGCAGTATTGATGGCTAGTGGGTGTGAGTCTCCACGCCCAGCATTGTATGTGGTTACTGGGATCAAACTCAGGGCCTTGCGCTTACGAGGCAGGTGCTGGAACTACTGAGCTAAATCTCCGGCCCTGGCCCAGAATTTTGAAGTTTTAAAATAAACAATTTAAACATCTAATACAAGTAATTTTTATGGTGTAGAATTCCTTTTCCTAAGTTAAGCTTTTATCGAGAGCAAGGTAATATTTGCTGCAAAGCATGAGTAACTTTATGAGACACCTCACCCACAACATTTTTTTTATTTTCAGGAATAGGCTTTGATTTTAAGTGGCCTCATTCTCAAATTCGAGAGATTCACTTACGGCGTTACAATTTAAGGAGATCAGCCCTTGAGATATTTCATGTTGACCAATCCAACTACTTTCTCAATTTTAAAAAAGAGGTATGCTGTCTTTCTAGAAAGTATTAGCTAGAAATAACTTTCCATCTAGTGAGCACTAATGGAACTTTGGATTATATTCTTGTCAAGACAAAATATTAGAGGAAAAAATATATACTTTGGGACCTAATCAGTACAATGTATGAATTTTTGTTGAGAATTATATTGTACTGTTGGCAGGGTAATTTGTAGTTTGTATGTATATATATATAGATGTATGTATGAATATATATATATATATACACGTAATATAGTTAGTAGAATATTACTAAAAATAGATGCCTCACAGTATCCAGTTGTGATATAACATGTAATAGGTAAGATTATGACTGAAATTACTAAATTAGTTTGGGTTCAAATTCACCAATAATATGGCATTTATTTCTTCTTGGAATATAGTAAATCTTTAAGCAGCCTAAGTTATTAATCACACAGGCTATGAAACCAGATTACCTGGTCCAAGTATCATCTCTGCCTCTGGGTGTGTAACCTGGATCTGTTCCTTGGGATACTTGGCCTGAATCTTCCTTCCCTCTGTCATTCTCTTGGGATCAGACTAGTTTCATACTCTGAAATCTCTTCCCATCTTCTGACTTCTCGTGTTTTCTCTCATATGCATCTGCCCTAATAAAATCTTTTCCATACTTAATTCTGTCTTCTCATATACTTCTCAGAGAACCCAAATTAACACAGAGAGTAATTAATTTACTGTTCACCTGTGGGACCCAAGTTTATTTATAGATGATTTGATTGATATGTTTTTAAAGGCAATTTTTCTGATTTAAGAAAAGGCTACTTTTTTTTTTTTTTTTTTTTGAGACAGGGTCTTGCTTTGTAGTTCATGCTGGCCCTGAGCTCACTATGGAGCCCAGGCAAGCCTCCAACTCAGCAGTCCTCCTGCCTCTGCCTCCCGAGTGCTGGGATCACAGGCGTGAGCTACCACGCCTGGCACTGTGGTATGTGGTATTGATTGCTGGTGGGCGTGAGTCTCCACGCCCAGCATTGTTGTATGTGGTCACTGGGATTGAACTCAGGACCTTGCACTTGCAAGGCAGGCGCCGGAACCACTGAGCTAAATCTCCGGCCCAAGACTACTTTTTTGCAATTAAAAATAAATCTCCATCATAAAAATAAACAAAGCATGTATTTTGTGGAAAGCTGTGTTATGTAATTAACCAAGGCTGTACTGCTAAATATATCTGTATAACTTCACAGCTTTTAAATCACATTAGTAGTGTCTAATCTTTATAACAAGTTTTAAATTAAAAATGCAAATTCTATTATTCCTTTTTTACAGATGAGGAAACTAAAATTTAAAGGTGAATTTCATTACTTTGCATTGGTGTAGCTCTGAATAGTTTAAAGGTAGAAATTATATTGTGTATAAATGAAATGCAACAATTTACATGATTTTCCAAGAGGGTTAGTAAATAGCATAACTGAATTTAAAACAGGCAAGCAAGTTTTCCAATTCAAAGTTTAATGATCTGACACTATGAATTTTGCAAAAGATAGATGACTTCACCACCTACCTCACTCCATTTTTTGTTGCTTTAATGAAGTACCTGATATGCAGTTGTTTAAAAGAATAGAAGTTTATTTGGCCTATGGTTCTGGAGCTGGAAAGTCCCCTGTCATGATACTCCCATTATATACTAGGGGAGTACACCTCCTGGTAAGAGAGGGAAACAGTGTTAATTCGGGTCTCTCTTCCTTTTCTTGAAAAATCACTAATGCCATCACAAAGTCCCCAATCCTTATATCTAAGCCTGATCATCTTCCAAAGACCCCACTTCCCGCTATTATTGTAGGAATTTGAAGACTAAGTTTCCAACACATGAACTTTCAAGGAACACATTCAATCCATAGCACTAGGTATGTTAAACCTAGAAGTTAAAACCACCATCCAGGGCCAGGGATTTAGCTCAGTGGTGCCACCCTGCCTCACAAGTACAAGGTCCTGAGTTTGATACCCCGTACTGAGGGGAGAAAAAAGTCCACCTTCGACTACTTATGTGATTGTCCAGAATAGCCAAATCCCGAGACAAAAAAAACAGATTAGTAGGGCCGGAGGGTTAGCTCAGTGGTTCCGGTGCCTGCCTCGCAAGCGCAAGGACCTGAGTTTGATCCCCGGTGACCACATAGAATGCTGGGCATGGAGACAAACCCACCAACAATCAACACCGCATACCACAGTGCCGGACGTGGTGGCTCACGCCTGTCATCCCAGCACTTGGGAGGCAGAGGCAGGAGGATTGCTGAGTTCGTGGCGGCTTGCCTGGGCACCATAGTGAGCTCAGGGCCAGCCTGAACTACAAAGCAAGACCCTGTCTCAAAAAGCAAAAAAAAAAAAAAACCAACAAAACAGATTAGTAGAGGTCAAGAGATAGGAAGGAGGCAGAATTGGAGAGGACCTGCATGGATAATGGGGCATTTGCATAATTCTTAATATTATGAAGTTACAATTTAATTATATACCTCAAAAGGATGAATTATATCTCATTAAAACTGTTATCGAGACCATAATCCAAATATGTCTTGACTGATTTTAATGCTCAATTTTGTAGGTTAGAAACAAAGTATATAGCCGGCTATTATCACTTATTTCTCCAAATAGTTATGGAACAAGATCACCACAGGAGTTATTTAAAGCATCAGGATTGACACAGGTAGGAAAAGTCATTGTTTGGTGTTCTTGTGGTACAGGGGTTGTTTGAGAAGGGTCTTCCTGTGAGGGTGAGGCTAGTCTTGAACTTGTGGCAACCCTCCTGCCTCCTGGTGTAACACCTCCAACCACCATGCCTTGCTCTAGTGTCCATTTTATCTCTTAGGCTTTTGCTTAAAAAATATAACTTGCATCTTCTGATTATTATTACTGTCTTTCAATTCAGACTGATCTATTATCTTTGAATCTTGTTTTCTTCACACAAACAACAGTACTTTTTCCTCACCCATATCACTCACTCATGGGATTAATTTTCTCTTTTTAAAAAAATAACACGTAGCTGGGCGTGGTGGCTCACGCCTGTAATCCCAGCACTTGGGAGGCAGAGACAGAAGGATTGCTGAGTTCGAGGTTTGCCTGGGCTACATAGTGAGCTCAGGGCCAGCCTGAACTACCAAGCGAGACCCTGCCTCAAAAAAAAAAAAAAAAAAAAAGAAACGTAGGCCAGGCATGGTGGCATGTATGTCTGTGATTTGAGCTACCAGGGAGGCTGAGGCAGCAGGATCACTAAGACTCAAAGTTCAAGACCAGCTTGGGTAACACAGCAACACACTGTCTCAAATATAATGTAAGAGTTTTTTTGAAACATAAAATCAATCCATGTATGAAAACAAAAAAATGCTACTCAGGTTTTTCTTTTTTTGTGCTATCTAGAAATGGGTAAACAGGGAGATATCAAATTTTGACTACCTCATTCAAATAAATACAATGGCCGGACGAACTTACAATGACCTTGCACAATATCCTGTGGTAAGTTTTGTATAAATACCATATGAGGAATTGCCTTATAGTTTTATAATATACATGAATGTATTTATGATACTTATATTTAATTTTTTTTTGTTTGTTTTTTTTTGTTTTTTTGTTTTTGTTTTTTGAGACAGGGTCTCACTTTGTAGTTCAGGCTGGCTCTGAGCTCACTATGTAGCCCAGGCAAGCCTCGAACTCAGCAATCCGCCTGTCTCTGCCTCCCGAGTGCTGGGATTACAGGCGTGAGCCACCACGCCCGGCCTTATATTTAATTTTTAAAAAATATATAGGGCCACGTGTATAGTTAAGTGGGAAGGTGCTTTCCCAGCATGTGTGAAACCCTGGATTCAATTCCCAGCAGCACAAAAATAAATGAATAAATGAATAACAAACCAACCAACACACACACAGTTTGCCTTTATGTGCATTTCCTATCCTGATTGTTTTCAAGAAATGTAATTCTTTTTTTTTTTTTTGAGACAGAGTCTCACTTCTTAGTTCAGGCTGGCCCTGAGCTCACTTTGTAGCCCAGGCAAGCCTGGAACTCAGCAATCCTCCTGCCTCTGCCTCCCAAGTGCTGGGATTACAGGCGTGAGCCATCACACCTGGCACCATGGTATGTGGTCCTGATTGCTGGTGGGCATTTGCTGCGCTTACTAGGCAGGCGCAGGAACCACTGAGCTAAATCTCCAATCCAAGAAGTGTAATTCTTGAAGAATAACTTATAATAAACCCTTTTTCACTTCATTGAAAATATTCCAGTGGAATCATAAGAAATAACAGCATTGAATTACAGATGAATAACTATTTAAAATAATTTATGTAAAATGGGTACAATAGGGAAAATATTACAGTATTTTTATATAAACATTTGATAGTAGATATGAGGATATCAGGAATGTCTAAATTGTAAACTGTGGCTTTTCTAGTTTCCCTGGATTTTACAAGACTATACCTCCGAAGAGTTGGACCTTAATAACCCTACTGTATTTAGAGATCTTTCAAAACCAATTGGAGTAGTTAATGATAAAAATGCTAAAATTATGCGAGAAAAGTAAGTGTTTTTTAATTGTTTTGAGCATACCCATTGTCAGTTTTAATTGTTGTTGATTTCTGCTACAGCCAACCTGATGCTTTCTTTTTTTTTTTTTAAATGTACAACTGCCTTTGTTAGCCAGGCTCTGTTGTTTATTGAATTTTTATAAAAAGACTTGTTGCCTTCTAAGTAACTGCAGTTCTGTTGATGTCCAGTCTTCACCAAATTTAAATTGATACTTCTCAGAATTTCTTTTCACCTTGTAGTAAGTATATGCTAAACCCAATTCTAGAAGAATTTTTTCCTAGGTATTTTAGACTTTATAACCTACTAATAAATAATATAAATATTCATCTTATATAAAAATATTTTAAAGGATATAGAATTAATAATAGTAGTCTATTATTTAACAATAATATGAATAAAAAATAATGACCTGAGCATTGTGGTCCATGCCTGTAATTCCAGCTCCTTAGGAGACTCAAGCCAGAGAATCACAAATTTGAGGCCATCCTGGGCAACTCAGCAAAATCCTGTCTCAAAATAAAAATGTTAAAAGGGTGAAGATATAGCTCAGCACTCCCTAGGTTCAATTCCTTTTTTTTTTTTTTTTGCTATTTTGGAGGATTGGAGGTATAGCCCAGTGGCAGAACAAGGTTAATTCCCAATATCACCAAAAAAAAAAAATTCTGGTATATTAATTCATACAACAGGATAGGCAGTTAATTATCTCTGAGAAGTAGAATTATAGTTTTATGTTTCTTCTGTTTTAATTGTCTGTATTTTCTAATTTTTCCCATAGTGAACTTGTATTACTTATCTAAAACAAAAATGATAGCTGAGCACCATGAAGCATCCTTGTGAATCCTAGTACTGGGAGGCTGAGGCAGGAGAATCACTGCAAGTTTGAGACCAGCCTGGGCTACATAGTGAGACCTAGTCTCTAATAAAATTAAATAAATACTAAGTTTCAGAAACCAGTATTGGGAATATTACATTGTTTGGAAGAAGTCATTAAGGAATAATACTTTTCTTTCATACATTAATATGATATGCATCCAAACATGCTGCTGCATGCCTGTAATCCCAGTGCTTTTATCCCAGCCTCCGCTTGAGGCAGGAGGATTTAAATTTAGCCTGGGCAACTTAGTAAGACTTACCTCAGAATAAAAAAGGGCTGGGATGTGGCTCAGCAGGAAGGCCCTGGCTTCAATCCCTACTACCTAAAAGGGAAAAAAGAAGAATATAAAAGATGAGAAAATAACACCATAGTTTGATAGTGAAACATATAAAGGCTGACATTTTCTTTTAAAAAGCAAAGCTGTGTTTCCAGCAATGTAATACAAGCTTAAGCCCCTTTATGCAATTTGCTATTATAGTTATAAAACTCATTTTTTTCTTTTAGATATGAAAATTTTGAGGACCCTATGGGAACAATTGATAAATTTCATTATGGAACTCACTACTCAAATCCTGCGGGGGTCATGCACTATCTTATCCGTGTGGAGCCCTTCACCACTCTTCACATCCAGCTTCAGAGTGGAAGGTATCGTCATGTCTATCTCCTCCTCCTCCTCCCCTTTCCTGTCTTTTTTCTTCTTCCTCTTCCTCTTCCTCCTCCCTCCTTCTCTTAGGTTTTGATTCTGATAAAAATAGCCACACTAGTTCAAGAATGCATGACTCAAACAAATGACTTTTAAGAGGTCCTTTTCACTGTAATGCCAGTGTACCCAGAGATTTAGTGGTAGATCTGCTTTAGAACTAATCTAAGCCATCTGTAGAGAGTCGGAGCTCAGCAAGGCCCATGTAGTCTTCCTAAGAATATTAATCAAGATGGAGCAAAGGACTCATGTAGCAGTTGCTTCAACAGAGCTGTGACAGCTCTGCAAATACATTAAATGAGTATCAAAACTTCTTTTTCACATTTTCCTTATGACTCTAAGGAAACCAACTTCTCCACAATCCTCTATTCCAAAGTGAACCTTCCAGGTAGCTGTGTGTGTGTGTGTGTGTGTGTGTGTGTGTGTGTGTGTGTATTTTTTGTATCTTTGTTGCCTTTTTTTCTTTTTTGAGACAGGGTCTTGCTTTGTAGTTCAGGCTGGCCCTGAGCTCACTATGTAGCCCAGACAAGCCTCAAACTCAGCAATCCTCTGCCTCCGGAGTTCTGGGATTACAGGCGTGAGCCACCATGCCCGGCATTGTGGGGTGTGGTAGTGATTGCTGGTGGGCGTGAGTCACCACACCCAGCATTGTTGTATGTGGTTACCGGAATCAAACTCAGGACCTTGCACTTGCGAGGCAGGCGCTGGAACCACTGAGCTAACCCTCCGGCCCTTGTTGCCTTATTTTTAAACATTACTACTTTGCCTTTCCTACCCAGTCAAGAGCTATGTAAGCAATTGACTATGATTTTCACTTTCTATATATCTTCTATCTCACATAGCCTGTGTCCTCTATCCCTAGACAGTATCTCACCGTGTAATTCAGGCTGGTCTTGAACTCACTATGTAGCCTAGGCTGCCCTCAAACTCACAGAGATCCTCCTGGCTTGGTCTCTGAGCACTAGGATTACAGAAGTACACCGCCACACACAGCCCTCTATCCCTATTTCAAGTACACTAAGCCTTAGCTTTCAAGAGGCTCTAGCCCCAAAATCACTATCACTAAAATATTACATTTATCATAACAGTAGGTATTTTTTCTCTTCTAAGATGTAGTAAAGTATGTGTTTTCCACTTTTCATAATTTTATGATTAAATGATTTTTATAGAGCTTCAAAAATAAATTGTTTGTACTTTGAAGGACACTATCAAGAAAATGAGCATCATTAAAGAAAGCTTTGATGGGGGCCGGAGGGTTGGCTCAGTGGTTCCAGCGCCTGCTTCCCAAGTGCAAGGTCCTGAGTTCGATCCCCGGTAACCACATACAATGTTGGGCGTAGAGACTCACACCCACCAGCAATCAATGCCACATACCACAGTGTGGGCATGGTGGCTCACGCCTGTAATCCCAGCACTTGGGAGGCAGAGGCAGGAGGACTGCTGAGTACGAGTCTTGCCTGGGCTACATAGTGAGCTCAGAGCCAGATTGAACTACAAAGCGAGACCCTGTCTCAAAAAAAAAAAAAAAGAAAGCTTTGATGGGCCAGGGATTTAGCTCAATAGTTCAACAGCTGCCTGGCAAGTACAAGTCCTGAGTTCAGTCCTTGGTACCACACATATCACAGTGCCAGGTGTGGTGGCTCAAGCCTGTAATCCCAGCACTCAGGAGGCAGAGACAGGAGGATTGCTGTGAGCTCGAGGCTAGCCTGAGCTACATAGTGAGTTCAGAGCCAACCTGAACTATAAAGTGAGACCCTGCCTCAAAAAAAAAAAAAGAAAAAAGCTTTGATAAGGTCCCTTCAAAACTAAACAGTAAACAGACAATGAAATTTTAAGAATAAACAAAGGATATGGATAGAACTTTCTCTAAAGAGAATATATACATGTAAAATAAATACATGCACAGGTGCTCAATATCATTAGCATTAAGAAAATTAAAATCAAAACCACAACAGGGTTTGGGATTCAGCTCTGAGATGTAGCACCGGCCTAGCATGTACAACCCCCTGAGTTTAATTCCCAGCACCACATGAAGAGGAAGTACTTTAAACTCACTATGATAACTGTAGTCAAAAAGGTAGATAATGGGCCAAGCATGTAGCTCAAGAGACAGAAGAGGAAGGGTTGCTGAGAGTTCAAGGCTAGCATGGGCTATCTAGTGAGCTCAGGGCCAGCCTGAACTACAGAGTGAGACCCTGTCCTAAAAGAAAAGAAAAAAATGAAGTGGATAAGAGCTATTGTTGTTGAGAAATTGGAATCCGTGTTTGGTGAGGTAAAGTACTGCAGCCTTTATGGAAAAGAGCCTGGCAGTTCCTGAGAACATTAAATGTAGAATTATCCTATGACATAGCAGTTGTATCCTTAGATAACCAAAGACACAATCACACCAAAGCTTCCACACAAGTGTTCCTAACAGCATTGTTTGTAATAACCCAAAAATAGAAACAGCCCGCATGTGCATCTGCCAATACATGAGTAAATAGATGTACTATAGCCATATACACAGTAGCGTACTGTTGGGCTGAGTAAATAAAAGTAATGAAGTATTGATATATGCTACATATGGATGAACCCTGGAAACTTTTGCTGAGTGACATAAAGCTAGCCACAAAAGGCTACATATAGGGCCAGGGATTTAGCTCCGTGCCTGCCTTGTAAGCACAAGGTTCTGAGTTCGATCCCTGGTACAGAAAAACCCACAGCAACACAAAAGGCCACATACTGCATGATTTAAATGAACTGTTCAAAATGGGCAAAGCTGTGAAGACAGAAACCAAATTAGTAGTTGCCAGAGATTAGGGTGTTAGATAAGTTAGTTAAGTGTTTCTTTTTGGAGGAGTGAGACTGTTTTTAAAAACTTATGATAGTGACGGTTGCACAACTGGAAATATACTAAAGCTATCAGTTAATTCTGTGCATCTTTTCAAATGTGGATATGCCACCACATGTGTCCCAGCTTCTGTATTTGTTTGTAAAAGAAAAGTAATAGGCATCAAAAAAACATTCAAGGGCCGGAGATTTAGCTCAGTGGTTCCGGTGCCTGCCTCGCAAGCGCAAGGTCTTGAGTTGATCCCGGTAACCACATACAGTGCTGGGCGTGGTGCCTCACGCCCACCAGCATTCAATACCACACATCACAGTGCCGGGCGTGGTGGCTCACGCCTGTAGTCCCAGCACTCGGGAGGCAGAGACAGGAGGATTGCTGAGTTCAAGGCTTGCCTGGGCTACAGAGTGAGCTCAGGACCAGCCTGAACTACAAAGTGAGACCCTGTCTGAAAAAACAAATAAACAAACAAACAAACATTCAAAGTGTCATTTCCTTGTTCATGGGCTTCCCTTTTTAGAATTGAAACCATTACTTACTAAATAAATCCAGGAAACAATACAGAAGGAGTTTATCTTTTTTATGATTCAGGGAAGGATAATTAATTGTAGTATTCCACCTGAGCTTCTTCCAACACCCATAGGCTCTAAGTACTCATGGTGAAATATAAATAAAATTAATTGATTGAAAAATAAAATTAAGCTATAGTAGTACGTACAAGTAAAATATGAAAGCTTTAGTTACAGTAGTTACAGGACTATTCCCTTGACTGACCTTTTTTTTTTTTTTTTTTTTTGAGGCAGGGTATTGCTTTGTATAGTTCAGGCTGGCCCTGAGGTCACTGTGTAGCCCAGGCAAGCCTTGAACTCAGCAATTCTCCTGCCTCTGCCTCCTGAGTGCTGAGATTACAGGCGTGAGCCACCACGCCTGGCACGGTGTTACATGGTACAGATTGCTGGTGGGCGTGAGTCACAACTCCCAGTATTGTTTTATGTGGTCACCAGGGATCGAACTCAGGTCCCTGTGTTTGCTAGGCAGGCAACAGAAGCACTGAGCTAAATCTCTAGCTCAATTGACCCTTTTTAAGTAGAAGAATTTGTAAAGTTAATAATGTATCAAAGGCTAAATAAACATTACTATAAATCTGTTAATCAAATATATTATTATAATGCTTAGTTACATTTAAATGCTGACTTTCAAATATCCAGGTAACATTTACTTTTTGTAATAAACATTACTTTGCAAAATTTATATATATATATATTTTTTTTTTTTTTTGCTTTTTGAGACAGGGTCTCGCTTTGTAGTTCAGGCTGGCCCTGAGCTCACTATGGAGCCCAGGCAAGCCGCCGCGAACTCAGCAATCCTCCTGTCTCTGCCTCCCGAGTGCTGGGATGACAGGCGTGAGCCACCACGCCCGGCATTGTGGTATGCGGTGTTGATCGTTGGTGGGCGTGTCTCCACGCCCAGCATTCTTTGTGGTTACCGGGGATGGAACTCAGGACCTTGCGCTTTCGAGGCAGGCGCCGGAACCACTGAGCTAACCCTCCGGCCCCCAAAATTTATATTTTTTTAAAGGTTGAGATTATATTTAATTTGCTTGAAAATTTCCTCCAATCTGATTTGGTTTTTAACTACTTTGGGTAAGATAAAGATTAAGAAAATGGTGGTTCTAATTATTTGAAGCCTGAAAGAGTATAAAGGTTTTGCTTCGTGCCTTATTGTTGCTTTCATTGAGAATTTAGTTTTCTTTCAATGTCTACACACAGGTTTGACTGTGCAGATCGACAGTTCCATTCCATCCCTGCTACCTGGCAAGCGCTCATGGATAATCCATATGATGTGAAAGAACTTATTCCTGAATTCTTCTATTTCCCAGAGTTTTTGGAGAATCAAAATCGTAAGAAATAGGGGAATAAAAATTTTAACTTAGTAGGTCCCAATAAAAGGTCCTAAAAAATATGTTTCAGGACATTTTTGTAATGTCTTTAGCTTATTTAAGATTCGTTCCATCTGTGGATTATTCATATAATCCACAGATATGACATGAGTTTTACCTTTTACAGAAGTACTGTGGCTAACAGGATAAATAAGTTGGACTTGAACTCATTTGTCAAAATGCAGTATTTACTAGAGAACCATAAATGTTCATTTTACTGATATTAAAAGTCTTTGAGTGGGCTGGGGATTTAGCTCAATGATTCCATTGCCTGCCTAGCAAGCACAAGGTCTCTGGTTCCATCCTGGTAGCCACAGCCACATACAACAATACTGGGTGTGGTGACTCATACTCACCAGCAATCAGTACCACATACCAAAATGCTGAGTGTGGTGGCTCATGGCCTGTCATCCCAGCACTCAGGAGGCAGAGGCAGGAGGATTGCTGATTTCAAGGTTTGCCTGGGCTACATAGTGAGCTCAGGGCCAGCCTGAACTACAAAGTGAGATCCTGTCTCAAAAAAAAAAAAAAGTCTTTGAGTTATATAAAATAAGGATTTAGAACAAACTCATGGGTAAACTCATATTTGTGTAAGAAATTTCATTGGAACACAACCTACTAATTCATTTATGTATCATTTATTTTGATTGCACTTACAGTTTAATGGCATACTTAACGTTGTAGTAGAGACTAAGTTGCTTATAAAGTCAAAAATACTTATTCTTGCCGGGTGTGGTGGCTCACGCCTGTAATCCCAACACTCGGGAGGCAGAGACAGGAGGATTGCTGAGTTCGAAGCTTACCTGGGCTACATAGTGAGCTCAGGGCCAGCCTGAACTACAAAGTGAGACCCTGTCTCAAAAAAACAAAACAAAACAAAAACAAAAACAAAAAAATACTTATTCTTTGCTAATTTAGGGCATGTGTGCCACAGAGGGCTGTTTGTAGCATCAAAAGCACAAAAATGTTCACCATCATTGCACTGTAGAAACAATTTTTTGACTCCTGATTTAGAACTTAGGAGAAGAAATAGTTGAGAACAGTGACTAGGCTTGTTACAGAATTTGAAAATTCATATTTTATGTTTTTGAAATTTATGTTTTTAAAATCTCCAAATTTTTTATGAAGTTCTACATTTTATTTATTTAATGTTTCTTTTTTTTTTTTTTTTTCTTTGAGACAAGGTCTCACTTTGTAGTTCAGGCTGGCTCTGAGCTCACTGTGTAGCCCAGGCAAACCTGAAACTCAGCAATCCTCCTGCCTCTGCCTCTTGAGTGCTGGGATTACAGGTGTGAGCCACCACAACCGGCATTGTGGTATGTGGTACTGATTGCTGGTGGGTGTGAGTCACCACATCCGATGTTGTTGTGGTTACTGGAGATAGAACTAGGGACCTGGCACTTGCTAGGCAGGCGCCAGAACCACTGAGCTAAATCTCTGGCCCTCATGTTTTTTTTTTTTGAGACAGGATGTCACTGTGTAGTCCAGACTTACTTTTGAATGGACTCAATATCCCATGGTGTCATCAAACTCATGTCATTCCTCCTCCTTTTCAGCCTCCAGAGTGCTGTGATTATAGGCACACACCACCATGCTTGACTTCTGCATTTATTTTTAGCCACAGTTTCCCACAAGCATCAACCAGGAAGCCCCTTTGCTTCTGTGCTGACTATCCCAAGCAGCCTTCTGGCAGTTGTCTTTTCAATTCAGTTGATTCTTCTATTGAATAAATTTGATAAATTACTGTTTTTATATTTCCTGTTATATTATAAAAATTAAAAAAGATACAATTTTTGCTCATTCTGTATTTAATTGGACTGGTAAGTAGTTAAGCTCAAATAAAAAAATTGCCAAGATTTTTACTATTAATTTTCTTTAGGACAGTTCTACAGGATAAAGGGTCATCACCAACTTTTCTTTCCTCATTTCACCTATATTGTTAATGTTTGACCTTCATTTGTCCAGTAGACCCATTTCTTCATGCTGGGAAGAGCATATATTGAGCTTAATGCCACTTTTGTTGCACACTGTGGAACTTTGTAGTGGGGGCATATGATTCTCAGAAAAGTAGACTTTCAGGTCAGAAAATCAAGTAAATATATAGATCACAGACTCTCCTAAACCCAGGATGTCTGGACAGGTGAAATTTTATATATATATATATTTAATTCTGTAGATCTGACTGTTGCGGAAAACAAATTACAACTGTTCTTAGTGAGCAAGTTTAAGACGTGGGTTACAGTGCTTGCCTCAGCAGCACATGTTCTAGAATTGGAAGATTAGCATGGCCCCTGCACAAGGATGACATACAAATTCATGAAGCATTCCACATTTTTCTTTTACTTTTTTTTTTAAATAGGAAGAGTTTATTGAGAGAAAGTGGCACAGTTTTTTTCTTCTCTCCAGCTGAATGAATTTTTTTTTTGTATGAGTTAATTTTTCCAACTAATAGAATAAAGGCAGTTTTCCTTTTTTTCTTTTTTTTCTTTTTTTTGAGACAGGGTCTCGCTTTGTAGTTCAGGCTGGCCCTGAGCTCACTATGTAGCCCAGGCAAGCCTGGATCTCAGCAATCCTCCTGCCTCTGCCTCCCGAGTGCTGGGATGACAGGCGTGAGCCACCCTGCCCGGCTAAAGGCAGTTTTCTTTTTAAAAAATAGGTTATAACAAAGAGCTCCAATGAGCTGTATTTTGTAAACCACTAGAGGCATTGTTACTTATTTTTGGTGTACAAATTCTACCTAATATTGCATTATATTTTCATTCAGATTAAAGTGAGAGTTGTAGTTCTAGGTCTCCCCGCAATAAAAATTTAATTCACATTGTGATTTACTTTGAAATAACTAATTTGAACTATTATATATGTTTTTAATTAATATTGAGACTATACTCCAAGAGATAAGCATTTTTTAAAAAGCCACCTATTTTGCTTAGTAATGTATCCTCATTTATATTTGTTTTACTTCATTTATGTAACTAAAATAATGTACATTTTATCTTTTACATGTCTTAGAATTTAACTTGGGTCATCTACAAGTTTCCAAGGAACTGGTAAATGATGTCATTCTTCCTAAATGGGCCAAGTCAGCTGAAGATTTCATCTATAAACATAGGAAAGCTCTGGTAAGATTTAAAAAAA
>PVIC010022797.1:0-27114 GCA_004025085.1 Thryonomys swinderianus
TCTGCCCAGAATCCATTCATATATGTAATAGAAAGAACATTAGATTTGGAATCAGAAGGACTGGCTTGAAAACTGACAAAAGTGGGGCATGATCTTGACAAGAGCAGATTAACATTATATAGTCAGATGTGTACCTAACAGGAGTAACAACTTTTCTCTCTTTCTATTCTCAGTGTTTTACATTTTTCTTTCATTGTTTTATTTAATTAAACTTTTTTATTGTGAGGTAATTGTAGGTCCACAAGTGGGTATAGGAAGTAATACTGAATGATTCCACATTTCCTCTTCTCTGGCAGTAACATCTTGACAGACACACTGTCAACAATCAGAATGACACAATCCACAGCCCTTACTCAGACTTCTCCAGCTCTGCACATCATACATACCTGCTTAGTTCCATGAATTTTTCTCACATATATGATTCATGAGATCCACAACCAGAGAGGACACAGATCCCATTTGCACAAAGATCCCTAATGCTGTTGTTTCTAAATACATAGACTTGTTCCCTTTTGATTAGCATTTGAATGGTCTTAATTTTTCCACCCTTTGACTTATTCATTATACTTCAAGTGAGTTTCTTATAGGTAGCATATCATGGGCTCATTTTGTAGTTAGTGATGTGTTTGAATTTAGATCTTCTAATTCATTGTTTTCTGTTGTTCCTGTTGTCCTTTCTTACAGTTTTCCCTTCCCTCTCTTTGTTTAGATCACTGGAACATTTTTAGTATTCCATTTATCTGTTGTGTGCTTATACGTATCTTTGTATAGTTTTTAGTGGTTGCTCTAGAACACACACCTTAAAGTTTTCAGTCTTCTTAGACACAATATTTACCTCAAGTGGAATGTAGAAATTGTATTACATAAAAAAAATTCACCTTCTCCCTTTTAAATTGTACTTGCCTTGTTAATTGCTTTTTCATGCATTGAACACTCTATCAGGCAATATTTTCTTTGCTTTTGATAGTCACATATGATAAAGATCTCCAAAGAAAATATCTATTATATTCATTCAGATACTTGGCATTTCCTTGTCTTCCTTTTTAGTAATGCTAAGTAAGCACTCTACTATTGAATTGTATCTCTAGTCTGTTGTTGCTTTTTCTTTTTAGGCAGGGTCTTGCTACATAGTTCAGGCTGGGCTTAAATTCATTATGTAGTACAGGCTGGCTTTGAAATCACAGTGATCCTCCTGCCTCAGCCTCCCAAGTGCTGGGATTGTAAGTGTGTGCCACATAACTGGCTTGTTTCTTCATTCATAATGTCCCAAATTTCCTTCTATGCTTACTTCTCCTCTATCTGAAGAGTTCTTTCAGCAATTCTTTTAGATAATAGCTGCTTCACAAAAAATTTTCTTCTTTTTTTTTTCAGTATTGGAGATTGAATCCAAGGACTTTGCACTGATCTATATAGCTAGCCCTTTTTAATTTTCTTTTCTTTTTAACAAGATCTTGCTAAGTTGCCAAGTCTGGGCTTGAGCTTGTGGTTCTCTTGCTTCAGCCTCCTACAGCGCTAGGATTACAAGCTCATACCACCATATCCAGCCTCTTCCTTTTTTGTTGGTGTTGTTTTAAATTCTGAGATTTGAATTTCAGTTGCTGGTGATTTTATTTCAGAACTTTTAAGAATGTTGTGACTCTTCCTTCTGGACTAGAAGGACTCTATGGTAAGAAACTATTCTCTGTCCACTTTCAAGAGTTTCCTCTTTGGCTTTTTTTGGGTAGTTTGATTATGACATATCTGAACCTAGATTTTTTTGTGTGTGTGCAGTACCAGGGATCAAACTTGGGCTCTTTAGCTTCTAAGGTAGGTGTAGTACCTCTTGAGCTAAAGCCCCAGCTCTTATAGATTATGTTTTGAATTTATTCTGTTAGGGGACTTGGTGAGCCTTCTATAATATGCAGATTTAAGCCTCTTCTTATAATGAAGTTTCCAGACATTATTCTTGGGGCTCAATGACACAAATGTTAGACCTTTTGGTATTAACTCACAGATTTGATACTGTTAATTTTTTTCAGTCTCCTTTTGTTTCTGCATTCAGATTAAATATTTCCCCCTGATCATTCAAGCTCATTGAGTACTGATTCCATTAGCTATTAAGTCCACCATATTTATTGTAATTTCCAGTTCTAAAATTCTACTTGGTTTTTCTTTAGCATTCTTATTTCTTTTATCAGACTTCCTGTCTTTCTATTTATTTCAAGAATATCAGCCTTCATGTCCTGGAGTGTTTCAGTAAATCTGCTAATTGTATCATCTTGGGACTAGTGCTGCTGGACTGCCTTTTCTCAAGTTGAAATTTTCCCGACCCTTCTGACATGGAGGGATTTTAGATTAAAGCATGGACAATCTGAGTATTATGCTTTGAGAGTCTGCATCTAGTTTAATTCCTATGGAGGTTAACATGTTTGTTTTAGCAGGCAAATGACCCAGAGGCTTGTAGGCCTCAAGTTCCTGGCAGCCCTCTGTGGGTTACAACTTCAGAGTCAGTTCCATTTTCTAAGCCTTTGTGATGTATTCTAATGTGTTCTGCTCTGGCCCCTCTCTGGTCAGCATAGGATCCAAGTTAAGATCCTGTTTAGGATATGATCTATACCTACAAAATGAGGGGTAAACACCAGGAGTTCATAATCCTCTTGACCAGGTCACTTTCCCTCTCTGAGATTAACTGGTATTTTCCTTTCATTTTTTGTTTTTCTCTTTTTTTGAGGCAGCATCTTGCTATATAGTTCAAGCTGTCTTTGAATTCACTATAGCCTAGGATGGTCTTGAACTCATAGTAATACTCCTGCCTCAGCCTCCTGAGTACTGGGATTACAGGCATGCACCTCCACACCTGGCATCAACTGGTACTTTCTAATTCTGTAGGGCTCCCTTCTTTGGCTCTCAAGGAGTGCCAAGACTCTGCCTAGCCTGTTCTACCTTGTGCTTCCCACTGCTTCATCAGATGACAATCATAAGCTACATGGGCTTGTTCCACCTCTTGATCCCACAGTTCCCGAGAGCTGGAGAGGATAGCTACCTTCTGTCAGAGTTTAGGGGACTGTGGATTCTCAGTGCCACTGCTGTGGCTGGCATTGCCCTACGGAGTCAGCTTGGCTGGGATGGGAGAGAGCAAAGAATAAAAAAAAAAAAAAAGGAAATTTGGAGATTCCTCAGTTGTCTGTGGGTAACAGGAGTTCTTTATCCTGACCTTGGAGTACGAACTAGAAGACCCCCTTCAGAGCAGTGCTCCAGTAGCTGCTTCCAGGTCATGGCCTGCTGTGCACCCTGGCCAAGAGACTGGAGGAGAAATGGGAGCTCATTGCTGGCTTTGCAGTGCTTTGGTCTGGGCTCCTGCAGTTTGACCTTGAAAAGTCCTTAAACTGCACGCTTCTGGCTGGTCTGATCACTACAATCAGCAGCAGAGACAAGGCAGAGTGTGCTCACTCCACACCGCCTGGAATCGCCAATTTTCAGATGGCTTTTCTGGCATTCTCCATTTGTCCGGAGTGTCCTCCACTGTCCTGAGTGTCAGAGGCACAGCATGGGGAGAGGGGCTTTAGCTATTTTAACTACATATATGTTCTAAGAGTGCCTGGAAGTAGTACTGTCAGATTCCTATCGGCGAGTTACTGTTGATTCTCTTGAATGTTCCCTATACTGACTTGCTTAGAGCTATGTGATATAACTTACCAGTTATCTCCACACGAAGCAGCTTTATTAAGAGTCTGTGATATTGCAATGCTGGTTAGATTGTCTTTATGGCCACAGGCCTGGAATATCTCTTGACCAATTTCTTGCTTGTGAGTAGAAATGACCACAAAAACTCCACGTGAAAAACCAATCATGATGTAGCCATCCCCATACCTAGTGCAACAAAACCAACGAGGTGGATTAAAGGTATGTGTGTGGGGTGAATATCATTGGCAGTATGGTAAATCTGCATTACCTTAAAATTAAGAAATTAGTAGAATTCATCAAATGCCTATATCATATTATGTGTCAGATAATATGCTAAGTAGTTTCCCATATTAAATCACACTGTAACTCAGTAAACACAATCTATAGTGTTAAATGTTACAGATATAAACATAATTAGTAAGGAAAAACATGTGGCTTTCTGTAATGAGTTTTTTGTACATACCAACTATAGCAGACAATGTTGCCATAACGCTGCGGAAATTCCATATCCATTGGGTTATCTATTTCATTTAGATTGAACAGAAACAACGTTTTCTTGCCAATCACCACACTTATCTGCCAGAGAAGATTAGGAGATTGTGAAATAAATTTCTCAGTACTTCATGAAAATACTATAAGCAAATCCAAACAGCTGAACCCAATTTATGAAAATAACAAGCCAAAGTTAGACATGCTAAATGCTATAATTAGTATGGTAATTCAATGAACCCCAGAATGCTTTTACTCATATATTCTGGTAAGGAAGCTTGGACTTACACATATTCAATCCTTTGAACTATATTAAAATGCCTTTATGGGGCTACAGCTCCCTGGTAGAGCACTTGCCTAGCACATGGAGGGCCCTGAGTTCAATCCCTAGAACCTAAAAGAAACAAAACAAAACCCAACAACAAAAGCCTTTGTGGAACAGCCTTATGAATGCACTATGCTTCTCATTAGTCTACTGCGCTGTGCTATGTAGGAATGTAATTATGCCACAGTTTCATTGCAGCTGAATTCATATTCAGAATACTGTCCTCCCCACAGAAGGCCATTTTTATTTTGAGCTGCCTGGGATAAACCAGCAGGCTTTTTATGTGACCATTTCCATCACCTGCAGGCCAGTGTGGCTGAGCCAGCATCTCTCTGCTATTTACAAAAGCTGATCCGGAACAGTAATTCTCAGTGGAGGACATCATCGTGGTGAGGATGGAAGATTGTGCTTATTAGCTGGGCTCACTGAGAGTTGACATATTTCCTTGCTTCTAAGATACAACTAACAGTAAGTCACTATTGGCTTAACATAACTTACTGTGACTTAATAAACACTGAACATAATTTATTCATCCAAATCTGAGCCATCTGAGAAAAGGAAATAGTACATTCCACAAAAATTACCAAAATGACCAGGGATGGATTGACTTAGAATTCTTACTATATTCTCAGTAGCACTAGTTTGCTCATCGATCTTCATTGTGGAAAACTGCATGTCACTGGGCTCTGCTCTCAGCTGGATCTGTGGGGGTAACAATACCAGAGCTGTGAACCAACCCAATATTCACACTCACTCTGGGGAGCTGGGGTGCAGCTCCAGGTAGAGAGCATGCTCCACATGAGGCCTGAGGCTCAGTGCCTGGCAAACTTCTCCCCAATCATCCAGGATATTAATCAAACAGGTGACTTCCTTGTATTTCTAATTTTGGACTAAGAACCCAAAAAGCCTGTTGCCATAAATATCCAAAATTCTCGATGAAACAGACCTATATCTTATGAAAGGGAAGGATAAGTGTGAAAGAAGGAAAGGGAAATATACAGGGACCATCTGTGAAGACCAAGCTAGAGCCAGTGCCGTCTGCACAGAACCTCAGCTGCTCTGCAGGGCAGTTGTCCAAGGGACAACGCTGAAGCCCATCTGTCTTGCCTTGAGCTCCGGATCAGCACACACAAAGTTCATTTCAAGAATCTGTGATCAAAGATCTGCCTTCCTAATTCTCATTACAGCTCAAGGTTTACATTTATGTACTAAGTAGCCTGGGAGCTACTGGGAGGTTTGGACAAGCTATAATAAGTTTCTCTCTTTGCTTACCCTCCTTTGCTTGGACAGAATGACAGAGGCTGTCAGGTGTTTTGCGCTGTTTGGCAAAACAAATTTCAGCAGGGCACAGGGCCACCTAGGTAGAGTGAAATTCTTTCTCCCTAGAAGCAGTCATGTGTGACCATGTCCTTGGCGCCAGTCCCATGAGATCACATAGTGTGTGACGCTGAGAAACCCAGGTGACCTGACAACTGCTGTGTACAGATTAAGATGAGCAGTTGGAAAGCAATGTGACCTCTTGGTTAAAGGTACAAACTTTAGGATCAGGCAGACCTGACTTCGTCCAGCACTTGTCAGCTATTAACATTTAGACTGTAAATATACATATGTAAAAGGACAATTATTTCACAAATATATTGTCCAGCTATAATAACAGAGCTGAGAATCCGTGCTAATGCTACACAAGAAAAATATATAGAGGTGGGTATTTGGATAACACAGTCACATTAAAGAAAAATGTTCTAATGCTACATGAAAAGAAAGGTTTTTAACGTTTAAAGTATGAATATGATTATATTCATATCCCATACATAGACTTCTATGATTAGTTTGATAGACAAGTTGTTTATTTTGGAGAAACATTTCAATACATCAGACCAGAGAGACATTACTCTATTACCTGTCTTATCGTGTCACCTTCCTGATTACTAACTGTAATCACTTTATCTTCACCACCTAAAGCAAGCAGATTTTCTGTATTCCAGCACCCACATGTAATTCTCTTAGTATGCTTTCCTGAAAAACAGATGATTTTTATACACACCTGGATATCAATAAACAAATAAATTCATAAATAATCTGTGATGTCAACCTAAAATCTTAGGTGGTATCGATGGGATTAAACAGCAAAGAATTTAGAATTTCACCAAAGCAGTGTCTATGTAAACTTATTTTAAAAACTTAGCTTAATACTAAATTCTAAGTCAAGACAATATATATAAGGTTAATACTTACTTCCAACATTTTGTCTGGATATAAGTACAGGACCTAACATTAAAAGGTAGCCTGTACCCTGACTAATGTTGATTCCTTAACATATAACCAAATCTCTAAAGATAATGACTTAAGAGTGAAGTTATCTCTATTTATATTCAGCTGTATGGTGTGACAAGCCTTTCATGTATGCAGAATTAACACTCACACTTTTAACTGCTCTAAAGTCATAATAATTTATGATAAAAGAGAAGTGTAAATACGAATGTACCCCAGTGAGATTGGATTAAGAAGAGAGTCTCACAGCTAGTGAGTAATATTAGATAACTGCTAAGATCAGGAAAATTTTCCTTGAGCATTCCAGCAGTGCAAAAATTACATTTTTAGGGCCGGAGGGTTAGCTCAGTGGTTCCGGCACCTGCCTCGCAAACTCAGGGTCCTGAGTTTGATCCCCAGAAACCACATACAATGCTGGGTGTGGAGACTCACGCCCACCAACAATCAATACCACATACCACAGTGCTGGGCGTGGTGACTCACACCTGTAATCCAAGCACTCGGGAGGCAGAGACAGGAGGATTGCTGAGTTCGAAGCTTGCCTGGGCTACGTAGTAAGCTCAGAGCCAGCCTGAACTACAAAGTGAGACCCTGTCTCAAAAAAAAAAAATTATTACATTTTTAGAGGAAATCACATGCTTGATGCTGTGGGCAATTGTGAAGTTCTGGAAGAGATAAGTCTTTAAAGACTCTCAAGGTTGCTGCCACTTCCCCCAACAGGCCCACACAAGTGGAGAGCGTGCGCCCTTCATACTCATAAGTGAAATAAATAGGTCACAGATGTGTAAATATCATATATTTTCTCCAGTATGAGAAGATGTAAATGAGTTCTAGAGTGCATGACAGATATTGTGAAAGAGTAATACTTAAAGGGAAATGAAATGGGGTTTAGGGGTTAGTAATGAGGGGAAAGAAAAAATGTGATGATTAAAAAAAAGGAAACAAAGCTTATGTATATAAGGGTGGGGAGTTGTAGGGTTGGTAGGGGAAGGGGGAAAATGAGAATTAAGTCGTGTCATATACTGATACAAATTCTCAATGCTGAGCATGATCATGATGTGTATATATAATGTACCAACAAAGATTTTAAGAAAAAAGTGTCTCAAGGTTAACGTTATTAATAAGAAGAGTGGTTAAGCATACAGATTTGGGAGCCAGACTGCCTAGGTTTGAATGTTGGCTCTGTTACTTATAGCAAAACATTAGATAAATTACTAAACCTTTCCTTAGCCATCTTGTCCATAAATTAAATACTAGGCCAAATGTCCCTGATGATCAATTAAAGCATTTACTACAGGGCAAGGCACACAGGAAGTGCCATGCAAATGTCAGCCTGCTATGGAGACTATGTTCCCTTTATTCTTGGTGCCCCGACAGCCCCTATGTAGTACCTATGCAGAAAGCAGGTACTTATAAGTGGTGATCTGAGTACTCCTGATGCAGGAGTTTGCCTTGAGTGTGATAATAGAGAAGTGGAAATATGAAAGGAGCACAGTGTACCTGGAGCACAGGGAGTGAGAAGCAGATGAGGGCAGAGGGGCTGGGGAGACCAGATCTCGGTGGGTTTGGCTGGGCATGGTAAAGTCTGTGGCTTTGCTTTTGGGTGACAGCCCACTGAGGAGCTCTCAGCAGGCTTACTGGGCATCATAAGGGATTGCTTTTAGGTCCTCTCCTGACACCAAACTCCAGGGGTGTACAAGTTCCTTATACAAAATGACAGAATCTTTGATACACTTCAGCTTATCATTACATTACTTACAATATCTAATTTGATATACATAGTTATTTAAACCTATTTTTTAGGGAATAATGACTAAGAAAAAAAAAAAGACTGGGCATGTTTAGGACAGCTGCAACTGTTTTCCTGAGTAGTTCTGATCTGTGGTTGGCTGAACCCAAGGATGGAGAACGCATAACGCAGAAGGCCAGCTGGATACTGTAGCAGGCAAGAGCAGAAGCAGCAAAGTCTGTAGGATGAGGCTTCAGGGGTTCAGGAAGAAAATACTTGAGGCCCACACCACGACGGGAGCAGAGAATGGAATAGGACAGGCTGGAATCTGGTGATGTCTGGAGGTAGAGCCCATAAGATTTTCTGACAAATTAAGATTGAAGAGTAGGAGAAAGAGGAAAGTCAGGGCGAAGTCTGGCCTCACAGTTTGAAATGGAATGTCACCAAGGATGAGAGGGACCTATGGTTCAGAGGGCTTGGGAGAAATAAATCTGAAGCATTTCCCAGACATCTCACTGAAGATGACAGCGTGTGTCATATACACTAGGTTTTCTGCATAAGAGTATTTCAAATCAGGATAAAGAGCACTAAGTTGAAGGGGACACTTAGAGAAGAGACTGGGGAAACAGAACACCTCCTTTTCCTGATTACAGATTAAAGGACTTGTGTGGTAGGAGGAAAATGACTGTGAGAAGAGAGCTGGAAAGAAGCCAAAACATACTTTTTCCCCTGGTACTGAAGACTGAACCCAGAGCCCCATGCATGCTAGGTGGAGAGTACCCATGAGCTACATCTCTAGCTTGCTCTGTTCTTCTCTTTTCTTTCTTTTCCCTTCTTTTGAGAGATCAGCCGTAATGTCAATAACAACAGTGAACACTGCCTATTATAGTGCTCCTACCACACTACAGGTATCAGCTCACTTAGTTACTATTAACTTGTAGGTCAGGATCCCACCTGAAATGGGAACTGTGTTACTAGGAGACCAAGGGGCTGTAACTCCATTCATACATGTCAGACACAAAGCTAGAACCAGAACTGTCTGTGTCTAGCTCCAGGAAAAAAAAGAGCATGAGGTGAGATAATGTAGCAGACATTTGGTCACTATAAAGAACTTAAAAATCATGCAGCCAGTACCTACTATCAGAAGTAGGAGGACCTGGTTTTAGGAAAGTAAGTTAAGAAGAAAAGGAGAGCTACAAATGCAACCAACGGTGAGACATACAGATATAAATTCTGCTAAAGGATCTAAACTATGCAGTTAATCTAAATATTTTAGGCTCCTTTTACATAGCTTTTAAATAAGAATGTAAGCGTGACATACTATTCATTCATATTAAACACAAACTAATGTATATATGATAAATGCCTGAGGCAAAATTAATCATGTTCTAACAAATTATTTTTTAATATCTGAAGTGTCAGAATTTCTAGGGCTTATGGATTAGTTGGTGGGATACAGCTGCAAATGGAGTGAGAATAAAAAATGCTCACTGATGAAAAAAAGAAATTTACATGGCAAAAGTTGACTTTTATCATTAAAATTTTTAGCTTTTCTTTCAGATCAATGACAGTGCCATTTAACATTAAAGTTCATATTAATATTAAAGGTGTACATAAAATAAATTGAAATGCTGCATTGTTTTTACTAGAAAGATACTATCTCAAGTGCTCTCTCTCTAGGTGATGCTATCTTCTCAGTTTACTTCTTTCATAGCATGGTACACATTTTTCTGGCCACCTACATCCAGTGAAGTCCACTGATGAGCTCTATGCTATTCAGTGAATTACAATGGATGGAAACAAATCAATACTGTGTTTTTCAAAGGAGGGCACAAATGGCAAGTGACCAGATGTGGAAGGAATCAAAAAGCTTGGAAAAAGGTCAAAGAAAGAACAAATGTAAAAACCCAGAGCCACATATCCTAAGGCAGTCAGAACTCATAGTCTAACCCTTAGAATCAGCTGGTATTCAGAAAAAGTAAAGGGCCAGAGTTAGAATTCTGGGTATACTCCATCCAAGCAGCCACCAAATGTTTTGGTCCCCCTACTGTGTAGGTCAAAAGATCACATTTTATAGCATAATTAACTAAAATCGATAACCAGAATTAATATAGATGGTCAATATGTGTTGATGTTTGACATGAACCATTCCATGCAGAGACCTACAATCTGCATGAGAAAAGGAAAAATGGAAGCCATGCTATTGATGTCTTAATGCCCAACAGCACAGGCTTGATCTTACCTCAGTCTACTCTATTCACCCTGGGAAATTCTTAGTAGAGTGAGCTTCCTGTATAGTAAGATGTAAGCCACAGGCAGGGAGGTCCTTCGTACAAAAAAATTTCTTTTGCAATCAGGAAAACCCTACACAGCAGAACTCAGTTAGGAAAAGCATCTCAAATATTTAGCAGTTTCCAGCTATACCTTACCAATGACAGGAACCTTTCGAGATGTTTGTTGATTATAAATAAGCAAATTTCCTTTAACAGTTCCAACAGCCAGGAAACTTCCAACTTTTGACCAAAGAAGGAAAGACATTTGATCCCTGTAACATTAAGATATAAATTACTACACAATTCACAATTATGACCTGTAAATAAGCCTTTAAAAAAGTATTCCCTGGGCTGGAGGGTTAGCTCAGTGGTTCTGGCGCCTGCCTCCTGCCTCGCAAGTGCAAGGTCCTGAGTTCGATCCCCGGTAACCACATAAAATGCTGGGCGTGAAGACTCACGCCCACCAACAATCAACACCACATACCACAATGCCGGACGTGGTGGCTCATGCCTGTAATCCCAGCACTCGGGAGGCAGAGACAGGAGGATTGCTGAGTTCGCAGCGGCTTGCCTGGGCACCATAGTGAGCTCAGGGCCAGGCTGAACTACAAAGCGAGACCCTGTCTCAAAAAAAAAGTATTCCCTGAATATTTTTCATCTATATTTAGAAGCAGAAAGTAAAAAATTATAACAATGCTTTAAGAAAAAGACTGACTGCTAAAGAAACTTTGGAAATATTATTAGATGATCTTAGGGTCAGTTAGAGTCAAAATACATATAAGATGTAGCCTTTAACTTCTTGGAATGACCTGATGCTAATTTACTTACTAATGAAAGTTATAACTCTATGGTTAAAAACTCTCAAGCTCTAACAATAGCATTTAATAACACAATACTACACTGAATTAGAAAAATCATGGGAAATGTGTGACTTCAAAAAGGATATGACTTTGCTTGCTCTGTCATTATTAATAGTAGCTTAGAAGGTAGAAGACATTTTTGCTTTTCTTATCTGTACTCTAGGATAGACACTTTGGGTATTTCCGGGTTTCCCTACAAAAACGGAATCAGGATACCTTAGAGAGTAGCTCATTCCACAATCAAGGAAAGAAATAACAATGGTCTAGAACAATAGTTCTCAAAATTCAGTTTCAGAACCAGCAGCATTACCTGGGATTTGCCAGTAGGGCCAGTTGTCGGGCCCCAGCCTGGACCTTCCTTGAGAAATTTGGCCGCACGTGGCTGTCTGCTTTAAGGAGCCACCACTGAGCCCCTGGTGCTTTGCAGACAGGGAGGGATAAAGGACCAGGAGCGGACAGAAAGGCTCTCTCCAGCAATTCTCTTAGGAGATTCTGAACATCAAAAGTTACACACTTTGGGCCAGAGATTTAGCTCAGTGGTTCCAGTGCCTGCCTCGCAAGTGCAAGGCCCTGAGTTCGATCCCAGTAACCACATACAACAATGCTGGGCGTGGAGACTCACGCCCACTAGCAATCAATACCACATACCACAATGCCAGGCATGGTGGCTCACGCCTGTCATCTCAGCACTTGGGAGGCAGAGACAGGAGGACTGCTGGGTTCGAGTCTTGCCTGGGCTACATAGTGAGCTGAGGGCCAGCCTGAACTACAAAGCGAGACCCTGTCTCAAAAAAAAAAAAGTTACACACTTCATCCAAACTGATTTTGTGAAAGAGCACAGACCCTTGATGGTACTTACAGGAGAAAGATTAAGTACATGAAAAGTTGTAAGTGAACATCATAAAATATTCAGTTAAAATTAATTTTAGGAAGGGAGTAACAGACAGGTAGGTTTTTCTGTTAAGGATGCATTTCAAAACAGATAAACATGCACCATTTATTCATTCGTTTATTTTATTTTATTTTTTGAGACAGGGTCTGAACTCCGTAGTAGTTCAGATGTGAACTCACTATGTAGCTCCTGTTGGCCTCCAACTCAATGTGATCTATCTTCCTGCCTCAGCCTTTGGAATGCTGGGACTACAGTGTGTGCCACCACACCTGGCCAGTTTTCTCCATTTTAAATAATGGCAGCAGCCATGAAAATGTCTCTCAGCTCTCCAACCATAGTGTGTGACCTAGCCCCTCAGCTGCCACAACCCGGAGTCATCACCCAGCACAAGGGCTCTTCCCTTCCATGGGCTGCTCCCAGAGAACAGCAGAACAGGGGGCTCCATGCTCTGAGGCCCATTTCTGGAGATGTGGGAGTTGTCTGCAGGGTAACTTTGGCTCACAACTCCCCACAGGCCCAGATGAACTTTCTCAGGGATGTTACAATATAAGACATTTCTAGCAACTGTTCTCTGCTGCTTTTACAAGGGCCAGATGTGCACAGAGGTTGACTGCTCTTGAGATACGTTCTCCTGTAATAAACCTCTTATGCAGTTAATCCTGTCCTGGAATCTCAGAAAATGTAAATAAAAAGAATTGTAAATGAGCTAAACAATACTAGAGGAAAGAGGACATGTAAGGTGTGAATAAGCCATGTATAAAATCAAAGTAACACTGGTCTATTCAGTGGTTGACCAGCACTAACAGTCACATGGCAACCATTTAGAAAGAGGGTTAAATGGGGAGTCTAAAATTGAGGCACCAAATATCCTCAGAAGAGCTGGGAGAACAGACTCCTTCCTTCTTCTCTTAGCAGATAGGGCCTTTGAAAAGACCTTGGAATTACAATAAGATATAAAGTCTACATAAGTTTCTAATAATGTTAACAGATGCTGACGTGATAATCACATTTATCTATGGTCAGGCAAAATTAAGAATACATCCTTCTAGGGAAATACACAGTCCACAAAAATCTGCCACCTACATGAAGACCTTGGGCTAAGAAGAGTCCGTATGACAACTGAAGGCCAATTTGAAGAGAGACTGAGCAGGGTGATAGGTGCTCAAGTCCTCTTTGCCTTCGAAGAGACAACTGTGTCCCCTGTCCAGCGAACAGTGTGAGCTAACGTTACATATACGGTCTTCTCTGGAAAGACTGCTATATACCAATTACTTTGCTAAACCTAGCCGTGATCAGAGTAAATGTGGGTCTAATCCAAAAAAGGTATAAAATACAAGCAGTAAAAATAAACAAATTCAGCCCATTGTGTTAATTGGCATTTCAGCTAAGTGGCACCACAGTAAGTTTTATAATGATATTTGAGTATGTTTGTGTGCTATTTAATGTATTTTTCAGGCTGAAAACAATATAGGCAGATTAAATTCATAACTGGAACCCAAAATGTCTAAGATCATGTAAATTGGAAAAAGTAAAAATATTTAAGAAAAACTGACATTCAAAGACTTGTTTATTAACTAAGTTAGTATAATAAATTCATCTTTAAATAAAGCTCAAAGAGAAGCAAGTATATCTTTGTATATGCAGAGTCCTTTAGACATTAAATATTAATACCAGTCGTAAAATACCCTAAACACTATCTTAATGGCAATTGCAGTAACATCTGCCATTTACTCTGCTCTTGATTTCATGCCTGGCCACGATGTACATGTAAACACACAGCAGCACCAGTCTGAGGTGGAGCACTGGACTCTGGGAAGAGAGAGCTTGGAGATCCATCAGTTCGAAATATCCAGATTACTTTCTGCTTTCTCTGTGTGAGGGTGTGGCTTCCTTGACGTAGTTCAGGCTATGGACCAGAATCTGGTCCAAGCACCAGAACTGATGTTTATAAACATGTTCTGAAAACAGTATGAAAGGACAGGCGAGAAGCAAAGGTTCTGAGACCTGGGGAGACTGGGCCCTGGGCTTGGGGCATCTTCTGTGGCCCAGGGTTAGGACCCGGGTTGTAGGGTCAAGTGTACCGTGCCAGGGTCATGCTGGTCCTGTTCTGTGTGGCTGCCCTGAGGCCTTTGGGATTACTCATTTCTTTTTGTTTTTCTCCCTTTCTGGTGCTGGGGATTGGACTTAGGACCTTGTACTTGCCAGGAAGGTTTGGTGCTGTAAGCTTATCCTGGGCCCTGGGATCACTCATTTTTTAGAAAATAAGAAAACTTATTCTTTGTGACCTCTTCTTGCCCACCTGTGGGCCACCTGACCCACAAAGCAAATATTAATATATTCATTTCAAATAGATGAAGGTTTTGTCCAAGGCTGAAACTGCAGTTTCAGTTGTAAATACTGACAAGTTTTTCTTTTCCACACGGTAATAAATATTTACTATTTTAGCAAAGATCTGGAATTTAATCTATCTGCCTAGAATTTTCTTCTATTTAGGAACTGCTCCATCTCTTTCTCTACTCCTCACTGGTGGGACTGTCAATCCTGCTGCCCTATCTACTTCACCCAGAGACCTGCTGAGGGCTGAGTGGGAGCTGGTGACATAAAGGCCTTGTGCATTTCCCTGACATGACTTGTGGTGTGCTGGGAGCTGGCCACTAATGGTAGGAGGCTGAAAATGAAGTCAGTCCAGAGAAAGGAAGAGACAAGACATCAAAAATCTTGACCATAGCCGGGCATGGTGCTCACGCCTGTAATCCCAGCACTCGGGAGGTAGAGAAAGGAGGATTGCTGAGTTCGAGGTTCGCCTGGACTACATAGTGAGCTCAGAGCCAGCCCAAACTACAAAGCAAGACCCTGTCTCAAAAACAACAACAACAAAAAAATTCTTGACCATAACATCAGAAATCCTGCTCTAGCCATCTCTGCAGCCACTTCCAACTTCAGATTTTCCCACATATATTATGTTTTTTTTTTTTTTGCTTTTTGGAGACAGGGTCTCACTTTGTAGTTCAGGCTGGCCCTGAGCTCACTATGGTGCCCAGGTAAGCCTCCGCGAACTCAGCAATCCTCCTGTCTCTGCCTCCCGAGTGCTGGGATTACAGGCGTGAGCCACCATGCCCAGCATTATATGTGGTAACCGGGGATCGAACTCAGGTCCTTGCGCTTGCAAGGCAGGCGCCGGAACCACTGAGCTAACCCTCCGGCCCCTACATATATTATGTTTTAAAGGGCTATTTTTAATTTCATAATTATAACAACTTTAATTAACTGGGTGAGATTGAGAGGATTACACATACACAACAATTATACAAGAAATGAGCTTTTTATAATAAATCATCAATGAGTCTTAAAAATGAAAGTAATATGTACTGTTAGCATTGAGCCTATAAACAAGCATGTTTTCTAAGTGAATATTTAAAAAATTAAAAAGAGATCCTTACCTCATGCCATTATCTAACTGGCTGGTTTTATTTGTGTTAGCATCCCATAGATAAATGCAAGTAGACTTCTCAGCAATCACTGCTAGCGTATCTCCATCTTTATCCCAATCCAGGACAACACAGTTGCTTTTCAAAAAGAGCAATTATTACTATTGATTTTTAAAGAGGGAAATAAATTTAAATACTTGCCTATTTGTAACTTTGGTCCATAACAAAACCATTCAATGTATACTGAAGAGGTCATAAAAATTAACTTTCTTTGATTTTTTTCTTTTTTTTTTTCAGTACAAGGAATTGAACTCAGAATCTTGTGCTTGCTGAGCAGGCATGGCGACACTCAGCTATATTCTTGGCCTTAGGTCATAAAAATAAAAATGAGAATTTCAACTCCTTATTTACTGCTTATATAAAGCTTCAGTCTTTTGATTTTGTTTAGAGGTTAGGAAAAGTTTTAAATTCAATTTTCACATACTATATTTTAAAATAGAGTTATACTTAATAAATTAGCAGGCTTTTCTGAATCCTAATAAAGAACCTGACCTTTTGGTAAAATAAATTCGTCAAGCACCTCCATAATCGAATCACACCTAGAGTCAACAGGTGATTTTTGTGATCACGTTTTGAAGAGTTCATACTTATAAGGGAAAAAGAAGGTACGGTTAAGAAATGAAGTTGTACCTAGAGAAAGTGAAAATAAAGTAGGTCAAATCTAGGTAGAGGTAGAATTGCAAACAATGGACAGTCTAAATGCTAAAGTGGTAAGGAATGTTATTTTCATTTTATATCTTGTGGAATAAGAAAAATTACATTTAAGATGATAATACCATTATAAATAAAAATGTTCTGTTAACATAATTCTTACTGCTTAAGGTTATTCCAAAATATTTATAATTTAGAACTTCTTATATCCTTAAAAAAAAACATAGTCTTCATCTTCTCTACAATGCTAATTTTCATTTTGAGATTCTTTGTTCTTGGGTACCCACCAGGTTATACTTTGATTTACATTTGAGTTGGGCATTACTTCAATTATTTTATTCTTTAAACTGTTAGAATATGTTTTGGAACCTTATTTTTCTTGACTCCTAGAATATGAAATCAGAACAATTCAGAGAACTGTAAGAAATGTCAAAATTATAGCATTAGGGGCTGGAGATTTAGCTCAGTGGTTCCGGCGCCTGCCTTGCAAGCACAAGGTCCTGAGTTCGATCCTGGTAACCATATACAATGCTGGGCGTGGAGACTCACACCCACCAGCAATCAATACCACATACCACAATGCCGGGTGTGGTGGCTCACGCCTGTCATCCCAGAGGGAGGCAGAGGCAGGAGGATTGTTGAGTTCAAGGCTTGCCTGGGCTCCATAGTGAGCTCAGAGCCAGCCCGAACTACAAAGCGAGACCCTGTCTCAAAAAAAAAAAAAAAGTTGTAGCATTAGATGGGTGGGGGAGAACAGGAGTTGAAAAAGACTAAAACCAAGGGAAATAAAACAATCTGATTTGCAAAAATGGTAAATGAACTATATAAAGCAAATGTGAATTTGAAAAGCATAGCAGCATAAGGCCATTTTGATGAAGGACTCTACACATCTCATAACTACTAAAACTATCCACAGAATAACTACTATGGGTAATGAGTACACTGAAGCACAAAGACACCTAAGTTACCCCTATTGTAATCTAGAATGATTTCTTGAAAATGGGCAAAATAAAATCTTTGTTTACTAAGAAGTCTGTGGAAATTACTTTCCCGCAATTTATTAGAAAGGAAATACTAAACTAGATAGAAGTTGGACATTCCTAATTGAAAATCCTCATTTGTACTCATTTATAATTCTGCTTTAAAACTTTTTCTGTGTTTACTTATATAAATTCAAACTCATATACTATAGATCTACACACCTTCCATCAACTACTTAATGCATAAAGAAAAATTCCTTTATAAATAGAGAAAGTAAAAGAGAAGACAGTGGTTATGTAAGTTATAGAATTCTATTATATTACATTTTTAGAATAGTACTTTTTAAACATTTTTCAGGCAACAAAATTGATCTACCTCTATACTTACCCAGGTAAGTTAATTTCACTTCTTTTTTGACCATGGCGATCAAAGATTTTCACAGTATGATCAGCTCTGAAAGCAAATAGAATATAATTAAATGATTTTAATATTGTATTTATTTATGTTTACAAAATATGAGGCTGCCATTCAAGTGATTTCAGCAATCTCTCACAGTTTCATAATTTGTGTCTAAAGAGTTAATACCCCAGAAAAGGCTCTACCTGAACGAACTGCGATGTTAATGCAGATGAATTGCTTTTCCCACCATGAACCTGTCACACAGGAACTTCTACTGAACAGATGGTATGGTGACAGGGTATACAACCACTACTTAAAACATTCACTGGTTTCTTACCCTGTTACTGCAAGGTAGTTTCCTGAAGCTTTTTGCCAGGCAAACTGTATTGGTGTGCCAAGCCAAGTCTTTTCTAGCAACGTGAAAATGCACTAAAAAACAAACACAATTTTTATATTTTCAAATGTATACAGTAAAGGATTGGTGACAAAAGATAACAGAACATCATCAGAAAACAGTAGGATTCAGGAGGTTGAAGGGTGCTCTTTGTGGTTATTCAAAAGCAGTGACAGGGCTGGCGATTTAGCTCAGAGAATATTTATTACAAATCTTTTTGTTCTTGAATATTTTTGAAAATTAGTTTTATAAAAATATATGCCTTTAGTGTTTCATAGATGTTAAAAACTTAAAGAATTTAAACTTTTTTTTTTTTTTGAGACAGGGTCTCACTTTGTAGTTCAGGCTGGCTCTGAGCTCACTATGTAGCCCAGGCAAGCCTGGAACTCAGCAATCCTCCTGTCTCTGCCTCCTGAGCGCTGGGATTACAGGCATGAGCCACCATGCCCGGCACTGTGGTATGTGGTATTGATTGCTGATGGGCGTGAGTCACCACGCCCAGCATTGTATGTGGTTTCCGGGGATCGAACTCAGGACCTTGCGCTTGCGAGGCAGGTGCTGGAACCACTGAGCGAAATCTCCGGCCCAAGAATTTAAACTTTAATTTAATTATTTACAAATATCTGGGTTTGAATTTAACAAATTTGCTATGCAAAAATCCTAAATGACTTTTTAGACATAAAAGATGTCTATCTGTTCTTCAAAACTGTTTTCTTCTTTTATCTACTCATTATATTTATTTCATCACTAAATGTTTAACTTGGCTGTGGGTGGACTGGGTGCCAAATGGAAATCTCTCTTTTCATTTGTACAACCTAGAGCTGTAGTATTTAATAGAGAAGCCACAGACCATATGAAACTCCTGAGTACTTGAAACATGGGTAATCCAGATTGAGATGTGCTGCAAATATAATATACATTATCAGATTTCAAAGGCTGAAAAAAAGAATGCAAACTAGCCCACTGGTAATTTTTCTATTGATTACATGTTGAAATATATTTGTGATATACTGGATAAGAGAACATAACATATACTATGAAACAAAATTACATTTTAATATTCAATTATAAACAGGGAGACCCCATATATGTAAAATACATGAATTTTAAATTCTACTAAAGGAGACTTGAATCTGAATGGGAACACAAAACTTGATGCTCCAAATTAAACACCAGTCAATCAGCACTTCCTACCCTATAGACAGAAGGAGGTGTGCTAGAAGCACAATTGAAAACATAAGTGGCCTATGATCACAGGTGCACTCAGGTGTGGAAGACCATGGAGACGCTTCTGAGAAAGACTACTGTATATCTGAGCATCTTCCTTCTGTACTTTGCTTAGGAGCCTTTTCACAAAAGTGAAGAGTCTCTAAACTTGAACTTAATTACCACCTTCATGGCAGACCTGCCTGTGCATATCTTATGTATTATTTTTCTTTCCTGGGACTCTAGAGAGCAGAGATGGTGAACGTTTTAGAGTTTTCAATGACACAAATAGCGTGCTGTGCTACAGGTGCTACAGATTCATCACCACTGTTGTGGATGCTCGAGGTATAATGCAGAGGGAAAGATGCTAGCGTCACAACTAGAAAATTAAGATTTAAAGTTCTGCTTCTCACTTAAAACAAGTCTCTGAAACTGCCTCAAGCACAAGATTCTCAACTGTAAATCGAGAAGAGAGCTTCCGCACATCGCATTTTACAAATTGCGATGAACTTTAAACACGGAGTTAAGATATCTGGTTTGTCAATTTCAATTTCCACAGCGATAGTCACAAAGAACCATTAGGACATTTAACATAGTTTCAAAACCGAACATTCCCGTTCCTCGCCAGAGCAGGCCAAGGCATACTGCGGGAGAACTCAGGAAAGCTGAGGCTGCTACGGCCCAACCAACGCCAGAACACCTGCGCGCAAAGGTGACGCGCGTCAGCCCGAGACCGGCGCGTGCAGGCGCAGGTTTCTCCAGGGATAAGATGCTTTCGCGGCTCGGCGAAGGTGTGAATTGAACCGTCACAGGGAATGCAATTCAAAATTATTCTTTTGGAGGCTTTACCCTTTTTTTTTTTTTTTAGGGTGCTGGCGGTTGTATGGCCTACCAGGGTTTTAGCCCCAACAAGCGAGGCAGCTCCGTGACACCGTATCACTTCACCGTGACCCGTTCGTTTTGCCGTAGAGTTTGAGTGAGTTCAGATCCAGCCTGCTCACTTCGGCTCCGTATCTACTCAGTTTGCGGCACCAGAGAAGAGCCGGCCTTCTCGGCTTTCTATTTTCCTCCCTTTCCTCTTGTTCCTTCAATTTTGCTCCCACCCTTCGCATCCCGGGGCATTCTCTCTCCCCACTTCTCATTCACTCCAGGGAAGGGAATAAGGCGCAGACTATCTCCTTGAGAGGATGCTCAGTGGGCTGAAGGAAGCGCCGGTGGTCGTGACTTCCCAACCCCTCGCGATTTGTAAGTTATTTACCTTCATCTCAAGCCTTCAGTAGCCGCGCGACCCAGCAACTGCGCAGGCGCGCCAGTTCTCCTTCAAGAGGGCTACCGCGTTCCTGTTACCCAGGAGACCGCGCGGAAAACGCCCAATCAGTGAGCACTAGTTGAAGGGCGGCCTCTGAGGGGCGGAGACTAGCTGGGGCCCTCGGTCAAGAAGGAAGGGAAGCGTGGACTAGGATCAGGTGACGAAGGCGGAGCTAAACCCCAGGAAGTTGGGCGGTGCGAGTTCTCGCGGTGGATGAGTTTCCTGCATGGACTCTGATTGGGTGAGACCGGCGAGGCGGGCTCTGTGAGCTCTGAGAGGCGCCTGCGTATTTCTGTTGACTCGCCAGCTGGTGATTTAAACTTTAGGAGGACGCCTAGGAATTCAAGACAAAAAAGATAGGGAAAGTTGGCTCCCCGGAGGCGGGAATTGAGTCACGGGCTAAAATGCTCTTTCACAGCCAACACAAGGCGGTTTGGATGACTGCATATGCAGTCTTTTTCGTGCAGTTATCTGGCCTTTCAAGGAAGTGGTGTGAGAAGTAGTTTGTTTTATTTTTCAGTTTCAACCATTTGGCTAGCTAAGGTGGCAAGAAAAAAAATGAACTTCTCTTTGGAATGTGAGCCTGAAGTCTTTCCCCAAGTACTGACCCCTGCCAAAGTGTTTGTGCATCATATTTTTCAATATGGAAGTGCATCTTTTGCACCAGTGTCTGAAAATGTTGAAACATTCCATCTTTTTTATTTAAATTTTTCCCCTCAATATGAAGTTGGAGCCTGGCTTCAAGAAAATTCGTGATTTGAAATAAACAAGGACGGACGTTTGTGGATTTTTAAGGAGGGCAATACTTCTTTGCCCTGGAATTTTCAGTTGGGTTCAGGCCACCTGGTACTAAACTAGAAGTCAGTAACAAGTGGAGAGACCTCCAAATAGGTAGAGGTTAAACAACATACCTTAAAATACCATGTAGGCCAAAGAAGAAATCTCGGGCTGGGAATTTAGCTAAGTGGTTCCAGAGCCTGCTTCCCAGGAACAAGGTCCCAAGTTCAATCCCTGGTTCAAAAATAGTATGAATTAAATGAAAATAAAGCTTATCAAGTTTTATAGGATGCAATGAAAGTAGCCCTTAAAGGGAAATTTATAGCATTAAATGTGTATTTTAGAAAAGAAAAATCTTAAGACTACTAATCTAATCTCTCAGTTTAGGAAACTAGAAAAACACCCAAAATGGGAGAAAAGATGATGAAAGTTCCAGTAGATACAAATGAAATTGAAAACAAAATCATGAGCCCAAAAACTGCTTCTTTGGAAATTTTTTAAATTGCTAAGTTTCTAACCAGGTCCAGAGCAGAGAAGTGGGGGATACAAATTTCTAGTTGCAGTCTATGTGGCCTTTATTGATTAAAGGAATTGAATCAATAATTAATAAAAAAAGTCCGAAAAGAAAGATGCAAGCCCTAATGGGTTCACTGGTGAATGCTACCAAACATCTAAAGAAGACATTGTACCTTCTCTATAGTCCTTTTAGAAAATAGAAACTGAGGGACTCTCCCTGAGTCAACCTATGAGGCTAGCGTTGTACTAATACCAAACTCAAACACAGATGCTACACAGCAAGAAAATATGGACCAATATCCTTCATAAATATAAGTGTAAAATCTTCAATAAAATATTAGCAAACAAATTAAATAATGCAGAGAAGGAATTATATTCCGGGGTCAAGAAGAATTTATCCCAGGTATGGAAAACTGGCTCCACATTTGAAAAGCAGTCAGTGTTAATATCAGTATGCTTAAGAAAAACACAAAAGCATTTGACAAGATCTATTATACATTTGTGATGGAAATTCTTAACAAACCGAGAATGGAGGGGAATTTCTCAACTTGAAAGAGAATACCTACTAAAAACCCTGTAATGTTATACCCAGTAGTGAGAAACTTGAAACTTTCCCACTAAGGTCAGGAAAAAAATCAAGATTGTCTGCTCTTGCTACTCCTTTGCAGCATCATACTGAATGTTCTAGTTAATGGAATGAGAGAAGAAGAGAAATAAAAGGTTAAGTGATTGGGAAGGAAGGGAAAAAACTGCCTATGATGTAGTTGTTTATGTAGAAAATATAAGACAAGAAACTAAAAAACTCTTGGAACAAATAAGTGATAGTATGGTTTCAGCATAACATTTTAATATATTAAAAGTCAATTATAGGGCCAGAGATTTAGCTCAGTGGTTCTGGTGACTGCCTCGCAAGCGCAAGGTCCTGAGGTCAATCCCAGGAACGATTTACAACAATGCTGGGCGTGGTAACGCACGCCCACCAGCAATCAATACCACATACCACAGTGCTGGGCCTGGTGGCTCACACCTGTAATCCCAGCACTGGGGAGGTAGAGGCAAGAAGGATTGCTGAGTTTGAGGCTTGCCTGGGCTACATAGTGAGTTCAGGGCCAGCCTGAACTACAAAGTGAGACCCTGTCTCCAAAACAAAACAAAAAAACAAAAAAACAAAAAAACCCACAAACAACAATTGGAATTAGAAACACAATACCATACATAGTAATACCTTCCAAATGAAATACATACGTATAAATCTAACAAAATATGTGCAAGGGCCAAAACTGCAAAACTAATGAAATAAGTCAAGAAACTAAATAAAAGGACAGATATTCCATATTCATGGACTGGAAGATACAGGTATTACAAGATGCTACTTTTCTTCAACTTGATGTATAGATTTAATGCAATCTCAAAATCCCAGCTAGTTATTTTTTAAAATTGAATTCTTCATTGGTACAATTTATATACATCTCACAATCACATACAACATTGGGGAATTTGTACCAGTATATGACACAAGTTAATTCTCATTTTTACCCATATCCCTACCCACCCACACCTCCCTACCCCCTATATACATGCTCTTTTATTTTCTTTCTGAATCATATTTATTCTTTCCCCTCATTACATTCCCACACCAAATTTCCTTTGGAAATTTCCCATTCTACAAAAACTGTCATACTTTCTAGAACTCATTTGCATCTATAGATCCGATATTTGCCTGTGACCTATTTATTTCACTTATTAGTGTGTCCTCCAGGTGTCTCCATCTGCACATAAATGAATCAATCTCGTCATTCTTTATGGCAGAATAATACTCTATTTTATAAAAAAAACACATCTTCTTTATCCAATCTCCAGTTGATGGGCATCTGGGTTGTTTCCAAGATTGAGCTATCATGAACTGAGCTGCTATGAACAAGGGTGTACATCTGTCTTTCCAATGTGATTTTTAAAATTCTTTCGGGTGTATTCCTAGCAGGGGGATAGCAGGGTCAAATGGGACCCCTAGTCCTAGTTTTCTGAGGAATCTCCACACAGATCTCCACAATGGTTGCACAACTCTGCAATCCCACCAACAGTGGAGAAAGGTTTCTTTCTCCCTACAGCCTCGCCAGCATTTATTGTTGGTTGATTTTGTAATAGCGGCCATTCTTTGTGGAGTGAGATGAAATCTCAGTGTTGATTTCATTTGCATCTCTCGAATGACCAGTGATGTCGAACATTTCTTCATATGCTTCTTGGCTGCTTTGACTTCTGCCTCTGAGAAGTGTCTGTTCATTTCAGATGCCCATTTTTGAATTGGGTCTTTAAACTTGGGGAGGCTGATCTGTTTAAGTTCTTTATATATTGTAGATAATAGCCCTTTGTCTGATAAACAGCTAGTAAAGTTCTTTTCCCATGTTGTTGGTTGTCTTTTAGCAGTGCCAGTGACTTCTTTTGCTGTGCAGAAGCTTTTCAGTAGGATGAGATCCCATTTGTTGATTCTTTCTGATAGTTCTTGTGCTTTAGAGGTTTTATTCATAAAGTCTCTGCCTAAGCCAATGTCTCCAGGAGTTTAACCTAACCTGTTGTCCAGCAGGCTTATTGTTTCTGTTTTAATGTTTAAGTCTCATATCCATTGTGAATTTAGTTTTGTGCATGGTAAAAGAAATAGGTCTAGCTTTAGTTTTTGGCAGGTTAAAGCCCAGTTTTTCCAGCGCCATTTGTTAAAGAGGCTGTCTTTCCTCCATTGGGGATGTTTGGCTCCTCTGTCAAAGATAAGGTGGCTTAGTGTATTGGGGGTTGTTTCTGGATCTTGAAATAGATCATAAACATAAGTATAAAATGCAAAATCATAAAACTTCTAGAAGATAACAGGAGAAAATATAGATGACATTGAGTGTGATGAAATATTTTTAGATACACCATCAGGCAGTTGACAAGCCAGAATTCCTAAAAATTTTTAAAAGTTATGCTTTGCAAAAGATAGTGTCAAGAGAATAAGATAAGCCACCAACTGGTAGAAGACATTTGTAAATGGCACTGTTGATAAAGGATTGTATCAAAAAACACACAACTTTTAAACGTAGCAATAAGAAAACGAACAATTTTATTTAAAATATGGAAAAGGCCTAAATAGATATCTCACCAAATAATTTATTCAGGTGACAAAGATGAAGACATGTTCATAGTCATATGTCAGTAGGGAATTACAAATTAAAACAACCACTTACACTACACACATGCTGGACCAACCAAAATTCAAAATACTGATAACATCAATTAATAGAACTCTCTCATTCATTGCCAGAGGGTAAGCAAGATAGTATGGTTATTTTGAAAGATAGTTTAGCAAGGTTTTTGTTTTGTTTTTGAGATAGTTTTTCAGGCTGTCCTTGAACTTCCTATCTAGTTTAGGCTGATCTTGACATCACAATCTCCCTGCCTCACCCTCCCAAGTGCTGGGATTACAGGCATGCACCACCAAGCCTGGTCCAAATTTGGCACTTTTTTTTTTTTTTGAGACAGGGTCTCGCTTTGTAGTTCAGGCTGGTCCTGAGCTCACTATGTAGCCCAGGCAAGCCGCGAACTCAGCAATCCTCTTGTCTCTGCCTCCCGAGTGATGGGATGACAGGTGTGAGCCACCACGCCCGGCATTGTGGTATGCAGCGTTGATTGCTGGTGGGCATAAGTCTCCACGCCCAGCATTATATGTGGTTTCCGGGGATTGAACTCAGGACCTTGTGCTTGCGAGGCAGGTGCCAGAACCACTGAGCTAACCCTTCTGCCCAGTTTGGCACTTTTTAATGAAACTAAATGTATCCTTACCATACAGTGTGGAGACTGTGCATCTTTATGGACTCATGTCCACAGCAAAACCTATACACAGATTTTTCAGCAGCTTGATTTATAACTAGTGAAACTTGACAGTAACTAAGATGTCCTGTAGTAGGTGACTGGTTAATCCATGGTATGTTCAGACAGTGGGTTTATTGAGTAATAAAAAGGATGAGGCATTGAGTCATTAAAAGATATGGGTAAAGCTGGATGTGGTGATAACTACCTATAATCCCAGAATTTGCGAAGCTGAGACAGGAGAATCACCAGTTGGTACCCAGACTGAGCAGTTAGTGATTCAGTGTGACCCTGCCTCAAAGTAAAATATGACTGTAGCTCAGATTCAATACTCAACCCTCAGTACCACACATGCACATACACATGCACACAAGTGTGCATGCATGCATGGACACTCACATGTATGCATATAACATGCATGGACCCAGCTAGGACATGGAAGTACCTAACAGCCAAGTTGCTAAATGAAGCCAATCTGAAAATGTTACAGACTATATGATTCCAACTGTGACATCATTGAAAAGATAAAGTTATGGAAATAACAATCAGTAGTTGCTAGGGACTAGAGAAGGAAGGAGGAATAGGTAGAGTGCAGAGGATTTTTAGGGCAGTGAAGTTATTTCATTGACCATTCTGTTATGGTAAATACATCACTATACATTTTTCCAAGCCCATCTAATGTTACACAGAATAAACCCCAGTGTAAACCAGACTTTGGGTGATAAAATGTCAGCCCCATCGATGGTATACATTGTATTGCTGTGGTTAAAATGGAATTTCAAGGGACTACACTGTCCAAAACCATCTTGAAAGAGAGGAACAAAGTTGGAAAACAATATTTTCCTATTTTAAGACTTATTACAAAACTTCAGTTACTGAACCAATATGATGTTGGTGTAGAGCTAAATGTAGATCAGTGGAATATAATTGAGAGTCCAGAAATAAAATTATCCTTCTGTGGCCAGTTGATTTTTTTGAGACAGGGTCTTGCTTTGTAGTTCACTTCAGGCTAGCTCTGAACTCACTAGCCCAGGCTAGCTTCAAACTCTCAGCA
>PVIC010022798.1:0-27281 GCA_004025085.1 Thryonomys swinderianus
ATATATATATATATATGAGTTGAAAAATACCAAGAAAGAGCCAGAGATTTAGTTCGGTGGTTCCAGAACCTGCCTAGCAAGCGCAAGGTCCCTGGTTCAATCCCTGGTAATCACATACAACAATACCAGGTGTGGTGACTCATGTCCACCAGCAATCAGTACCACACACCACAATGCCCGGAATGGTAGCTCACGCCTGTAATCCCAGCACTCGAGAGGCAGAGGCAGTACAATTGCTGGATTGGCAGCTTGCCTGGGCGACACAGAGCTCAGGGCCAGCCTGAACTATAAAGCAAGACCCTGTCTACAAAAAAAAAAAAAAAAAGGAAAAACAGCAATAAACAAACTCAAGGGGTCTTGGAAAACTAAGTCAAATGATGTATATTGAAGTCCATAAATGGTGAAGTATAAAAATACTAATAGTTCTTATTTATTATAACCTCTCTGCTATAAACAAGGAGCATTTTCAAGCTACTCTAATTGTACAGACAACAATGATCACAAGGTCATAAACAGAAGAGCTACAACTCAAAAAATATATATCACACCATAGTCCCTCTTGACCACTGTACTATTCATCTCTCAACAATACTGTGGAAACAACTTTATACTAGTGAGCTTAAGGAGAAAAGCAATATTTAATAACCGTAAAACAAATCTTATAAAATCAACTGCCAGGCATGGTGGCTCACGCCTGTCATCCCAGCACTCGGGAGGCAGAGACAGGAAGATTGCTGAGTTCGAGGCTTGCCTGGGCTACACAGTGAATTCAGGGCCAGCCTGAACTATAAAACGAGACTCTGTCTCAAAAAAAAAAAATCAACTGTTTTATTTTGCTGTGTTTTGTTTCTGCTAGTACACATCAGCATAAGTGTCCTGCTCTGGGGATTACCATTTCTTTCAGTAGCCTCTGATGTCGTCCTATTTTTTTTTTTTTAAGTCTAGGAAGGTTATAGCACAATGACCAAATGCTGTGGCGACTCAGGCTTCACACTTTCTAGGTTTTTTACCTTTTAACATACATGTGAGACAAATAGTTACCCAACAGAGATATAAGAGCTGATTTTCAAAATAAGTTCCAAGAATTAAGTCCTATTCAGGTTGAAAACAAGGAATCTCTCTATATAGCAGGTTTTTTATTTCTATACTTTCTCAATCATCTAATTCAAAACCAGATTATATAACATATTATTGTTTTTCAGGTGTTTTTTCAAATGGACCATAGTAATTTTTTCGTAAGAAAATATTTTCATTTTCTGGACTTCTGGAATGGACTCATTAAAGTTCACATTTTCCCATGGTCCCCTTGTACGATTACAAACAAATGTCTTCCAACACCATGAGTGCTCCGCACAGAGGACATCAACGTTCTTTCTGTTTATAGAAGCTACTGCTGGTGGCAGGACAGGAAACCTTTCTATAACTTGTCTTTCAAAATGGAAAGGAAGAAAAGTAAGGAAAAAAGAAATGAATAAACATGACAATGATGGAAATTTAAAGCTTACAAAGAAAAAATATATGCAGAAAGACATTACCCTGAAAAATCATGAAATGGAAGGGTCAGGCTCTTAATAAACACAAATTCAACAAACATTTTCAAGTTAATCGTGGATGGCAGACACAACAGGAGAAATGAAAATGAGCAGGGGAAAAAAATGGAATTACAAACGTCTGAGCCCAATTAAGGGAAAAAGCACGAACTACAGCTAATAAGCCGTAAGTATGGAGTATGGGCCTCATGTACAGTACCTGCTTCAAGTACAGTGTCCACTGCTTCCCCTCAAAAACCACAGACTGATTTCTGGCTTCCAAGGAGAACCCAGGCAGATTGCAAAGATTCTATGAGAGCCCTCCTACTACCACAATGCCTTCACGATCATATGCTGGAGAACAAAGTGCTACAAAAGTTTCACAAAAAGTACATTAAGTTGGTGTAAGTACAGTTCTAACTGTTAAAATTAAGAGAGTGACAGGCTAGGCATGGCATCCAGCACAAATTATGAATCTAAGAAATAACAACACTGAGGATAGTTAATGTTTCCATGTGAACTATCTTTACGATAGCCTTAGTCACAACTCATTTAAGTGCTCAAAACCAAAATATTTAGCTTAACAGGGCTTTGGGAATAGGGGAGCAGAAATACAGATATATGTGAGGTTATTTTTTTTAATGATAGCTGTCAACCAAAAAGTTAAATATTGGCTTTTTCCTACCTAAAAAGTTTTAATTCTTTATTATGCTGGCTTTTCCCCCAAGTAATCAATTTAGAGTTATATATCCATTACCTGCCTAAGAAAATAACAACTATAAATCTGTAAAATAACACTGAGAAAACAAAACAAAAAAAATCCCCTCTACAAAATCAAGCACCAATGTTTTACTTTTTTCTTATAAGATTACTTATATAGTTTGGAATACTTACTGAATGCTTTCTGTTCTTTTCTGAAATAAAGATTTTAGACCATGATGGAATTCCCAGAATTCCAGTGGCCACAATTTGCACATTTTGCAGAATACTAATTAACATTCTAGGGTAAAAGACACCACTTAACTCTAAATATGCTAAAGGTTCATAAAGGCAGAAGACTCACACAGAATAATAGTGATCACTGTTCTCCTAATCTACACAACCTGCTACTAACATACTGACAAACACAACAGAAATTTTCTGTAGAGCTTCTAAAAGAAAGCAAGCGTATGACCTTCAGAACACCCTTCCAACCCATGGGAGACACAAGCATCTCCTTTCAAATATGCACGTAACTACTAGTAGCCTAGATGTCTCTCCAACCTCAGCTACCCCTTTATCCACTTCCCCTTCCACCACGTTGATCTTGTTTCATTAAAAGACACAGAATATTATTTTGAAATGAAATAAATTCAAAATAACAGCATTTGTGAGATTAACATGAAAAGTTTTGTGCTGATTTCTGAAGCTCTGTGGGAATAATGGTATTAAGTGCTACTTTTTTTTTCTTTTTTCCTCAGGAGGTAGACTACATTTCCACACAGAGTGAAAAGACCACCAACAGAGTAATAGTTACACCAATAATATATATAAATAAGACTGCTGAGAGTATAACATAGATTGTGGAGTTGCTGCACATAAGAACCAATAATCACAGTCCTCCCATTTTTAGTAAAAACCAGTTCATGGTACAGTTTCAAAATAAATGTTTGATCATCAGTTTCCAAGTATTAAGTAGTAACATTCAAAGTGTTTGAAAATTCTCTGTAAAATAATCACATATCTAAATACTAAGTACTTTTTAAGAATCAAAGTAAAACACTATGCATTACAAAAATCTTCCTGAACTAAAATTAGCCTAATAATAAGGAGATTTGTACCAGCCATATCATGACTTCAGGAAAACATTACTGATCAAAAATGTACATATCTGAAACCTAGTATTTTCAAGTACAAATGAAAATATGTAACCACTATTTCCAGCCCTAAAATTCTATGATTTTGTAAATTCTGTTTTTTAGGGTTACAATGTGTATAACTATTATTAGGTGTTACAGAGGTTTTCTTTTTGAGACAGGGTCTCTCTTTGTAGTACAGGCTGGCCCTGAGCTCACTATGTAGCCCAGGCAAGCCTGCAACTCAGCAATCCTCCTGCCTCTGCCTCCCGAATGCTGGGATGACAGGCGTGAGCCACCATGCTGGGCATTGTATGTGGTACTGATTGCCATTTGGCATGAGTCACCATGCCCAGTACTGTATGTGGTTACCGGGGATTGAGCCAGGGACCTTGCGCTTGCCAGGCAGGGGCCAGAACCACTGAGCTAAATCTCTGGCCTACAGAGGATATTTTAATACAGATTCAGAAATAAGATCCATAGGCCTCTGTTCTCACTCAATTTCCAAGTGAAGGCTAAAATGTGAGACAAGTAACTGAACAGTTTATCGATGTCATAATACAATATAAAGCAAGACAATTTTTTATATCACATGGAAGGTATTTGGAAGGTATTGGCAGCAGGAGGAGTATATAGACACCAGAGGCCAAGACAATATTCAACAGCTAACTTACTAGACACTGACAAGCTGATGGGAGTAGGAGAGGAAGCCTTTTAGAAAACTCAGTCTCAACAGTGATAGGTGAAAAACTGAAACAGTAACATGGTGAATGTTTGATAAGGCAGAGAAATAGTTATTATTTAGGTTTTAATATGTAAGAAAAACGTGGCTACTCAACTTTAACTAGTTACCTGTATCAATGGAACTAACTCTTAACTTTAAAAATAAAGTATAATTTAGATGATATATTAAAACTTTTCACTGTTTCTATAAAATGTCATATAACAAACTGTATTTGTGTAAAACTCCATTTTAACTTAGAAAAATTAGGACAGTTCTTATTACTGGTCCTAAGCCTCTACAATGGAAATTAATGGCACTATACCGTTTCACTGATTGCTAGCTCATAAGGGTGCGATTTGGGTCCTAAAAGAAATCACTTCCCCAATAAGGGCAAAGCACTTGTTACTATGATTTTTGAATACAACATCAAATAACTTCTTTTTGAGACAGTGTCTTATTTTGTGGTTCAGGCTGGCCCCTGAGCTCTCTATGTACCCAGGCAAGCCTCCAATCCAGCAATCCTCCTGCCTCTGTCTCCTGAGTGCTGGGATGAAAGGCATGAGCCACCATGCTCAGCACTATGGTATGTGGTGCCAGGGATGGAAATTGGAACCTTGAGCCTGCAGCTTGTGAGGAAGACACCAGAACCACTGAGCAAAATTCCCAGCCCAAACAATATTTTGTAAAAAAAGAAATCTTACTCAGTGTAACCCTTTCCAAAATTGAGCAGTTTTGTCACACCTTGAGGAAAAGTTCAGTTTCTACATACTATGAAAATCTACTATTGCTTGGCATGGTGACTCACACCTATAACCCCAGCACTCAGGAGGCAGAGGCAGGAGGATTGCTGAGTTTGAGGTTTGCCTGGGCTACACAGTGAGCCCAGAGTCAGCATGAACTACAAAATGAGAACCTGTCTCAAAAAAAACCACAAAAAACCAACAACAAAAAACTACACACAAAAAAGTTAGCATCTGTGATATAATGGCAACTAAACTAAAACAGTAAAAGAATCATTAATGTTAGGAAACTATAATATGTATTATATACAAATATCATATACAAATAAAATTTTGTTCTCTTTTTGAAACAAAATCTCAGTATGTAACCAGGTGGGCTCAAACTCATGATGCTTTTGCTTCAGCCTTCCAAATGCCAGGAATAGAGACATGTCATCCTAATCAGGTCAACAAATTATATTTTAAATAGTTACAATTATGAAAAAACAATTTATTGTCCTTCTCATAAGTACTAAGAACCTTGCTGTTTCTTGGCATTTTTATTTCCTTTCCACAATAAGTTTGTGGCAGCAGCAAGGAGGAAGGAGGAGGAAGCAGTAGGAGAATCCACATATTAATCTTCACAGTATTTCATTTGCCAAAATATAACTCAACTGGAAAAGAATTTAAGTAAACAATGGATTTCACATCAACACATCTGCCTCCTCCACCTATGATGCTTATTTCTAGGTTTCAAAACAATACTATTCTGACTAGGTTGGAAAAGAAAAAAGAAAAAAATGAGAAGGGGAAATACCCTAAATCGAACAGGAGCTACAGTCAGAAGTCCATGATATTAAGAGAATGAAGGATGATGATCAAACAACAAAAGAATATTTATAGTAACAAATAGTCTATAATTTTGTTTATTTATTTATTTTTTAATTTTTTTTTTTTTTTTGAGACAGGGTCTCACTTTGTGGTTCAGTCTGGCTCTGAGCTCACTATGTAGCCCAGGCAAGCCTCGAACTCAGCAATCCTCCTGTCTCTGCCTCCCAAGTGCTAGGATTACGGGCGTGAGCCACCACGCCGGGCACTGTGGTATGTGGTATTGATGGCTGGTGGGCGTGAGTCTCCATGCCCAGCATTGTATGTGGTTACCAGGGATTGAACTCAGGACCTTGCCCTTGTGAGGTGGGCGCTGGAACCACTGAGCTAACCCTCCGGCCCTATTTATTTATTTTTTTTGAGACAGGGTCTTGCTTTGTAGTTCAGGCTGGCCCTGACCTCACTATGTAGCCCAGGCAAGCCTTGAACTCAGCAACCCTCCTGCCTCTGCCTCCCGAGGGCTGGGATTACAGGCGTGAGCCACCACGCCAGGCACTGTGGTATGTGGTATTGATTGTTGGTGGGCGTGACTCACCACGCCCAGCATTGTATGTGGTTACCGGGATCCAACTCAGGACCTTGCGCTTGCGAGGCAGGCGCTGGAACCACTGAGCTAAATCTCCGGCCCAAATAGTCTATAATTTTAAACATTACACAGTAGTGATTTGAAAGAAAAATCTAAATAAATCTATATATTCTTTGTTGTGCTAGCCAACAACTATAGAGGTATATTTCAATTGTTACCTTTAAAAATAATGGTAAACACAGCAACAATGTAAATTACCAACAGCTATGCACTTAAAATGGTTTTAAAAAGTAAATTATAAAGTGTATCCCCTACAATAACAATCTAGGATTCTTATATGGTAAACTCAAAATAGAAATAAAATTTTTCTTCATTTACTATATATAGCTTGATTTTATGACAAAAATAAATGAGGAACTTCAGTTTTTAAAATACTAAAAAATTAAGGCACTTGTAGAAATTCCTAAAGTTCTAATGAAAGGTTATGTGACTATATGGCTATCAGTGAAATTTAATTTTGCAAATATATATCAAAGGTTATTGTTTTTCAACCCTCTACACACAGATATTTAGAAACTTTACCCCAAGGTGACATAAAAATATAGTAGTACTGTACGACAGATTTTAAAATACATGTACTATAGCAAAACTCGGAAAAGAAAATTCAATATTACCTCTCGCCAGCCTTACAAGGCCCTCTTTTAGAGCTGATCTTCTAAAAAACTGTAAGTTTTAAAGTTCATTTTTAGATATATAATAAAGTGGATTCCATTAATGTCAAAAGCTAAGTAAATCCATTAGTGTAAAAAATATACTTCACAAATGTATATACATATTTCTAAAATGTTTATACACACATGCACATACACATATATACACAAACACAAACACAGAGACAGACATGTATTGGGGGGGCAGGGTCCTCACTTTCTAATTCAGGCAGGCTCACTATGTAGCCCAGGCAAGCCTCGAACTCAGCAATCCTCCTGCCTCTGCCTCCTGAGTGCTGGGATTATAGGCATGAGCCACCACACCCAGTGCCATGTATTTCTTTTTAAACTTTAAAATACCAGAAAAAATTTTATTAGGCTAAAAATCACATTAATTCAAGTGTTCTTGGCTTTAAAAAGGTAGAAAACTAGTGAACTAGATACTGAATTAATGGAGAAAGAAAACAAGAGGAGGGCAGACAGAAAGGCACATTCATTTTGAAACCCTATAATCAAAAAAAAAAAAAAGTTTCCAAGCAGAATTTAAAACAGTACTTGTGTAAATCAGATTCTTTTCTACAACGCTAGAAGAGCTTAAAAGTCACTCACCTGTATAAAAATTAGTATTAATACTTTCAGTTATTGGAGAAGTAGGAAAGGGTATTTTATATTTGATACTAAAGTTAGAACTTAATACTTTAACATCTTCAGAAGTGCTAAGATTAGAACTAAACACATACCACCAGGTTCCAGAGAAGCAACCCCTAAGTAGAAAATCTCCCAAAATGCTCATTTTAAACTTTTTATGATTTAGCCTAGCACTGTGTGTGTGCACGCACGTGTGTGTGTGTATTTGTGTGTGTGTGTGTGTGTGTGTATTCTGTGCGTAGGATACTGGGCAGAAGTAAATTCACTCTTAAAGGAAACTTTCATCATTTACATAAAGGTATCCAAACTGTGCAACTATAGCAAAGTTTGTTTCTTTTGAAACACACTTACACAAATGTGTACATACCAAATGTATATACTCTGATGAGTTAACAAGTGGTATTACTAACACAATATATAGAAGTTTCAACTTTCCAGAAGATTCTGTGAGAACCCCTTATAATTAACTCCACATCCTTCACCAAGATGATCATTTTACTTCTATCCCTACAGCTTACTTTTTCTTATTCTAAAATTTCATATAAGAGTAAACATAAAGGGAGCCAGAGATTTAGCTCAGTGGTTCTGGCGTCTGCCTCGCAAGCGCAGGGTCCTGAGTTCGATCCCCGGTAACTACATACAATGCTGGGCATGTTGACTCACACCCACCAGCAATCAATACCACATACCACACTGCTGGGCACGGTGGCTCACGCCTGTAATCTCAGCACTCAGGAGGCAGCAGCAGGAGGATTGCTGAGTTTGAGGCTTGCCTGGGCTACATAGTGAGCTCAGGGCCAGCCTGAACTACAAAGCAAGACCCTGTTTCAAAAAAAAAGAGTAAACATAAAAGGATCTGAGAATGTAGCTAGGTGGTGCTGCACACAGGTGCAAGGTCCCGAGTTCAATCCCTGGTACCACAAAAGAAAAAGCAAACATAAAAGTACATTTCTGGTTTTGAGACTCACCCATACAGTTTATTTTTTACTGGTCTGTTCATTTTTATGACTAAATAGTAACCCATTGTGTAAAAATTACAATTTATTCAACTATTTACCTACTGATGAGTATCTGTGCTCCTTCTGGTTTGTGGCTGTTATGAAGAAAGCCAATATGAACATTTAGGGGAAGAATCTTTCTTGTGGACATTCCTCTTAACAAAATGCTGAGGAATATGATAATCCCAAAGGCTGGGGAAATACCTCTGTGCAAAGGCCCTTGGGTTCAATCTCCAATACAGGAGGGGAAGGGGTTTCGTTAGCAGACAGCTTTAAATTTCTAAGCCCAATTTACCATTTTTTCTTTTTTATGGACAATGCTTTTCTCTTGTCTTCTAAGAATTCCATGCCTGTACCAAAGGTGGCATTATTTTGTCCTATGTTTTCTTCTAAAGCTTTTACTCTATTTAGTTCTATAAGACATTTCAAATTGTTTTACACATTTTATAAGGAAAAGATCAATTAACACCACCTGCTGATCAAACAGTAACTGACCATACATGCATGACTATATGAGGCACCTATCCTGTCTAGTGATCTATGTCTTAAGCTCCATATATGAGGGCCTGAGTTTGATCTCCACCACTGAAAGGGGGAAAAAAGTATGTCTACCATTATACCACAGTCTCAATTTTTTTCTTCCTGTTGAGATAGCGTTTCACTATGTACCCAAGCCCACCTCAAACTAACTATATGGACCAAGCTAACCACAAACTCATTATGTAGCTGAGTCTGACCTCAAACTCCTGCCTCAGCCTTCTCCTGCTTCACCCTTGTGAATATTAAAATTGCAGGTAAGTACTACCACCCCAAATTTGTCTTAATTCTTGAAGCTTTGGTAACATTATCTTGAAGTCAGTTTAAGATCTCTAATTTCTTCTTCATTTTAAAAATACATTCCAGGGGGCGGAGGGTTAGCTCAGTGGTTCTGGCACCTGCCTTGCAAGCGCAAGGTCCTGAGTTAGATCCCTGGTCACCACATATAATGCTGGGTGTGGAGACACGCCCACCAACAATCAACACCGCATACCACAATGCCAGAAGTGGTGGCTCACGCCTGTAATCCCAGCACTCGGGAGGCAGAGACAGGAGGATTGCTGAGTTTGCGGCGGCTTGCCTGGGCACCATAGTGAGCTCAGGGCCAGCCTGAACTACAAAGCGAGACCCTGTCTCAAAAAGCAAAAACAAAACAAAACAAAACAAAACAAAAAAACATTCCGGGCACCACCGGTCATTTACATTTCTATGTAAAACACCTGCTTGTTAATTTCTTTAATTTTTTATTTACTGCTGGGTGGGAAAAAAAGCAGCTTGCCTGGCAGACAATATTGAAAATATAAACCCATTTTCATTAAATCAAATCTACATATATACAGGTAAATGCATGAGAACTTAAAGTTATACACCAATGTGTACAAGAAGTGTTTCTAAAAGGGAAGAGTATAGTTAATCTTTAATGGATAATTTGCTAAGGAAAAAATTTTTTTTAATTGAATTATTTATTGGTACTTTTTTGTTTTTGTTTTTTTAATTGAATTTTTTATTGGTACATTTTATATACAGCTCACAATCACACACAACATTGAGGAAAAAAATTTTTTTAATTAATAAACATTTATCTATAAAATAACAAGTAAAAGAAAGAATTGCTGTTCAATATTTCTATTTTTTCATCCTTATTCTCAAATATTATCCATAAATGCAAAAGGGAAAAAAGGCATTAATGATAAACTACAAACCATTAATTCTCCTCAGCACCATTCCAAGAATTAAAGACTATTTCATGTACTTCTATTAATATTTAATTAGCTTTTATGATGACCATATTTATGAATTTAGCAAACTGTACATGTATTTATGTGTGTGTACATGCACACGTGCTATTAGTAACTGTTGCACCAATGAAGAAAGACTGTTCTAGAAGAAGGTCATGGCTGGGACTCATACTCAGTAGTGCACCCTCTAGGCTTCCTGTGCTAGGCTTCCTCTATCCTCAGTGGAACCTATCTGGTGGTAGAACCTGAAGTAGGAATTGACATGTCACTAGAGACATGACCCTTGGAAAGGATTAATGGTGTCTCACAAGAACAAGTTGTTATAAAAGAGCAAGGTGGGTCTCTCAAGCTTTCTTCTTCATCACGTGATACCTTTTGCACATGCTCTTAGCATTTTCCATGATGACCTTACCAAAGATCAAACAAATGGGACCACCCAACCCTGGACTTTCACTCTTCAAAACTGTGAAATAATCTCTTTAAAGTATACCAGCTTGAGTTATTTAGCTACAGCAACAAAAAACAGAATAAAAGAGCCATCCAATCCCCCATGCCAGAAACTCCCACTGCTTGCCATTTCAATTTTGACTTCAGAAAAACTCTTGGTTTATTCAGGAACATGTATGGTTATCATGTGAGAGAGCATCATATCAGATCTTACAAATAATCTGGAGACAAAAATAGGAGGATGTACACAGGTTATATGCAAACACTATGTATTTTTATGTAAGGGACCTAATCATTTAAGAATATTTGGGGGGAAATGGGGTATCCTGGAACCAATCCCTGGTAGAGTGACTAATGAGAGCCATTTGTACATACCTAATGCCTCCCTACAAACAAGTAAGACTATATTACACACAAAGTAAGACTATATTACACACATAAAATACAGTTTTATATTCACACACACTGCTAAGTAAGTTTTCCTGCTAATACCTATTTGGTCTTTTCACTTTCGTATTATCATCTGACAGTAAAAGCCACTGAAATCTTAAAGGAAAATTACAGAGGAAGTTAAAAATTGAGAAAACTATGACTACTAATTTACTATTTACTATAGTTTAGAAAAATGAACTTCAACCATAGCAGTTGGAAGCAAAGAAGTAAAGAAGCACAGATGTGTAAAAACCATTATTCCATAACATAACTAATAGTGAAGAAAACAAATGCAAAAATAGTACAGGAGTATTTCCAAGTACAAGAGGCGGTGACAACTATACAATACTCACTGGAAGATACAGTATTACTTCCTGTTTTAAGAATAATTACCCTCAACATTTGAATAACCATTAGTCAGTCTCCTTCAGTGAGTGACCAAAGTGATTATAACTTTTTAAGCACAACCCATATATATATATATATATATATATATATATATATATATATATATATATATGTGTGTGTGTGTGTATGTATGTATTTAGTAAAATAGTCCCTTAAAACAAATACACAGAGGCAGGAACACACATATATGGAAGCACATATACACCTTACTTTGTACTCCTATAAAATTTGTGCCAAGGGCCGGAGATTTAGCTCAGTGGTTCTGGCACCTGCCTCACAAGTGCAAGGTCCTGAGTTCGATCCCGGTAACCACATACAATGCTGGGCATGATGACTCATGCCCACCAGCCATCAATACCACATACCACAGTGCCCAGCGTGGTGGCTCACGCCTGTAATCCCAGCACTCGGGAGGCAGAGACAGGAGGATTGCTGAGTTTGAGGCTTGCCTGGGCTCCATAATGAGCTCAGGGCCAGCCTGAACTACAAAGTGAGACCCTGACTCAAAAAAAAAGTTTGTGCCAAGCACTCTGAATTTTTTTTTTCTGTTCTCTAATTTTGCTTTTTAAAGCTAGCAATGGTCCACTAAAGTGACCTCAGTACTCAATAATAGATCATGACCTAGTCTGAAAATCCCTGTTAATGGGCTGGGAATGTAACTCAGTGTACCCCACCTAGCTGGCAAGCATAAGGTCTTGAGTTCAATCCCCAATACCACACACAAAAAGAAAGAAAGAAAGAAAGAAAGAAAATCCCTAAAATCCCTATTACAGAAGAAAAAGGATGGAAACAGATTTAGAGTCTTTTAATTTTTTTTTTTTTTTTTTTTTGCTTTTTGAGACAGGGTCTCACTTTGTAGTTCAGGCTGGCCCTGAGCTCACTATGGTGCCCAGGCAAGCCGCCGCGAACTCAGCAATCCTCCTGTCTCTGCCTCCCGAGTGCTGGGATGACAGACGTGAGCCACCACGCCCGGCATTGTGGTATGCGGCATTGATTGTTGGTGGGCATGTCTCCACACCCAGCATTATATGTGGTTACGGGGGATCGAACTCAGGACCTTGCGCTTGCGAGGCAGGCGCCGGAACCACTGAGCTAACCCTCTGGCCCGTCTTTTAATTTTTTGATTATGACACAGGTATAAGTGCAACGTTATCTTAAAGGTCTATGGTTGGATGGTTGATTCTTAATATTCTAAATTTTCACTAAAAAACAGACCAATGAAATTTAATGTTCATAGACAGGCAAAATCTACTTGCCTTAGTCCATGGCAGGAGTGTTACAGATCAATGCAACATTTATTTAATGCTATTTCCCATCAAAATCTTATTGAAGAATATATTTCAACCTTCAGCCAGGGAGCCCAGGGTTCACAGTGGCGAAGAGCACCCTGAGAAAGTCAATCTCAGAAGCACTGATGATGCAAGGCCTCAGCTGGCCGGCCCCTGACCCCAGGGCACCCCTAAGCTTCAGCTAACACTGACAACAAAGGTATCAATCTAAAGTTTGAAACATATGTATTGATTTTCCACAGATGATGATGGCTTTTTCTACAGCAAATGTGCTTACACATTGGTTTTTTTCTATATACCAAGAATATGATTACAGAAAAAGATGCTTTTTTTTTTTTTTTTTGAGATAGGATCTCGCTTTGTAGTTCAGGCTGGCCCTGAGCTCACTATGTAGCCCAGGCAAGCCTTGAACTCAGCAATCCTCCTGCCTCTGCCTCCTGAGTGCTGGGATTACAGGCTTGACCTACCAAGCCCGGCATCTGTGGTATGAGGTACTGATTGCCAGTGGGTGTACCACGCCCAGTATTGTTGTATGTGGTTACCGGAAATTGAACCAAGGACCTTGCACTTGGGAGGCAAGCACTGGAACCACTGAGCCAAATCTCTGGCCCACATTATATTTATTTTTAAGATTACTCAGAATTCTTTTAATGAGTCAAAACAAACAAACAAAAAAGTAATAAAGCTCTAATAATTCTTACTTTCCAAATATGGATTCCTAAAATCCTGATTACATGAAAACTTTCTGAAAAATTATCATCCTATTTTTCTAAGGAATATCCTATTTCTTGTCTATTACAAATCTTATAACACACTTATATTTCCTTAAAACAGTTTAAAAAAAAAGAATAGTAACCAATACTGAATTTCACTAGATATAACTAAAAGTTAGTATTTTGTATTACATTGATTAGTATTACCCAAAACACCCATTATGCAGAATTAAATTTTTAATATTCCCTATCTCTTCCATTTGGCAATTATAAACCAGGCTTCTAAGCAAAATCAGTTAAACTGCTTTAAAAAAAAAAACTTTTGCTATATGTTTCCAAATAAAATTGTTTCTTGGTACTGCATGACTATCTGGAATTCTTAGTCTAGAATTTCAAGCACTGAATTACCACAAATGAAATATGTAAGTAAGTTCATGCTAGAATCATTAATTTAGATAAAAAGTAATATCCTGGTACAAATTCCCCAATGTTGTGTGATTGTGAGCTATATATAAAATGTACCAATAAAGAATTCAATTAAATAAAAAAAGTAAAAACACATTAATTGAGCACAAATTCTAAAAACGAGACAGCTGCTACCACTGGAGCTTATAAATCTAAGTTAAATGGGCAGGAAAAAAAAGCACAGAATTTTAATTCTTTTTGTTTCCCAGAAAATGACAAGTCTGACAGTGCTTCAATCTTTACACCAATAATGTGAATCTGAGTGACTCCATACACTAGTATCAGTCTAAGTGTCAGTGCTAAAAGCATCATTTGGGTTTGGGTAAGAAGCGGAAAATTTAGTTCTAAATTGGAATCACAAGAGATCAAGTAGAATAGATTGATTCCTTCTGGTGATCTATTTCTTGTAAGATTTGGGTCAGTACCACAGCTTCAACAGATACTGCTTAAACATTGATCAACAACCTGAATCAAATGCCGAAAGCTGGATCTAAATGAAACCCAAGTAATTACTTAATAGCAGTTAAATATACAGACCTTCAAAACAACTTGTTACTACAAAACATCTTAAAATTTCATTTTAATGCTTGTCATGGCACACACCTCTAATCTCAGCTGAGGCAAGAGGATGGCAAGTGAGTTCAAAGCCAACCTGGACTACATTGTGAGACATGTCTCAAAACAATGACAGTAAACAAAAACATTCTTTAAATACTTTAGAAGTTACACAAAATACTTTTAGAATGTTAAAATGTTGTCAGAAATTTGGCTTCACATTAAAGGCAGAAGAATCATAGATACGTAGAAATGAGAAGGGACATCTATATTTTCTGAACGTCTACCAGTGCAATTATTATGCAGCTGACCCACTTCCATGTCTATACAAAAATGGAGATGGGCATTCTTTTTCAAGGAAGATAATTTGTGGCTTTTGGTACACTTATAAAAGAGTATGGCAAACTCAAAATATAACTGCACTGACTTCTAACCATAATCCTATGTTATAACCCTATGATGCATTATTTCAAAAACACACCAACTGGGCCAGAGATTTAGCTCACTGGTTCCAACAACCACCTAGCAAGCACAAAATCCTGATTTCAATCCCTGTAACCACATACAACAATACTGAACATGGTAACACACCCACCAGCAATCAGTACCACATACCACAGTGCCGGGCGTGGTGGCTTATACCTGTAATCCCAGCATTCAGGAGGCAGAGGCAGAAGGATTGCTGAGTTCGAGACTTGCCTAGGCTACACAGTGAGCTCAGGGCCAGCCTGAAGTACAGAGCAAAACCCTATCTAAAAAAAAAAAAAAAACACAGATACTGAAGATCAATTAATTTAAATGTTTTCCCAAAGACAGTAACAACAAATAAGCAAGCAATGTATATTCCAAAGTCTCATCTCTTCAGCTGCTATGACCAGACATTACATGAACAAACTGTTAGTCAACTTCACTAAAAGCACCTTGATAATTCTGACTATAATAATTGTGATCACTCATATAACTCAAACAACACAGTCCTACACCAGGCAGTTACCAATGCTTCATTTAACCCTTATGACAATAGAAGCAAATCTCAAATACTTTTACTCTGCTTTCTACACAGCTCCTTAGTTGCAGATCTGGGCTTCTGACCAGGCAATTGTGGCTCCTCAGTCTGTGTGCCCTTAACCACAACAGACGCTCTTTTCCTCTCATAAGGCCAGAGATGGATCAGGTTAGAAAATGTAGGATGAAGTCTTTCCTAAAACAAATCTTGATACTTTAAGTACTGTTTCAAAATATAAATCTTATGTGGTGATTATTTATTTTAGTTAGAATATTATACTATATAAGCCTAAATTACCAAAAATAGTCACAATTATTTGGTTTCTAGATATAGGTAAACTTAAGAGCATCTTAGCCAATTCCTGTCTCAGAAATCTACTATCTACTTCAACTCACATTTTGAAAGTATAGGAGAAACCCTATGTTTTAGAATTAGTAATTAAATACATGGAACACATGACAAAGAAGGAAAAATCAATATCTCAAAATCACTCTTAAAAAATTATGTGGCTGCGCACAGCCTTTTTAGCATCCCAGTAGTTTGACAGAATCCTGACCGCCTGTCCAGGTGTCAGGAGCTCACGCTCTCACGGAGGTTTTATGCCACCACTTTGGTTTACTGGAGACAGTAGCTGGAAAAAATGAACTACATCTATCAGTCATATATAACATGCAAGAGAAAAAAGTCATCTCTGGGCCAATTCAAATTTCTAATGTTATATATTAAAATCATTGATAAAACAGATTATCTTCTACATAAAACTTTGAGCAACTAAACTTCTGAATGTAACAACACTGGTTTTATTAAGAGCTTCCCTATCAACTAAAACTCACGCACAGACGACCAACTGCTAGCTATATACTGTAATACTATTTTCTCTCCTTCAATTTCCCACTGAAAATTATAACTTTCAATGATTATGAAATTTATACATAACTCACCAAGGCTCAAAATAAGGCAGTCAGATAAGATCTAAGTGCTTTCAATATGCAAACATGAGTACTTAACATATAGCTTAAGCTTTTTCTAAGTAAGACAGGAAATAAGGGTTACGCAAGTCCTTAATGTATAAGGAAGAAAAGGAGGGAGAGAGTATCAGTATTAGTCAATTATAGCCCTAAGACTAAAAGACTACATGTATAAGCTTTATAATAATCTTTGTGGTCAAAGTTTCACTTAGTAGGTAGAGCTGCATGAACTACTTTCCACTTACCTGAACATTTCATATACCTTCATAAAATTATAGACCTTACTAGGTGTTGGAATCTTGGATTTAGGACAAATTAAATTCATTCTCTCTGTGAAAGCAAATTCTTAATTCATTCACCCTGTTCCCCTTCCCCTCCAAACACACACACAAGTGTGTGCACATTTGACATCTCAAGCAACACTGACCACAAACAACAAGACCCATTTTCATAAGAATTCTGTTTTCAGCTACAGTATTTTCATCAATTCCACAAATTACTTAGCATTTATAATGTTCCAACCACCATATTAGGTAAAAAGGCAAGATTTCCATGATCACAAAGCTTGGAACATGTGACCGATGGGTTAAGGTCTACCCCGCACCTCCAGCCCGTCGCCAGCCTCGTTCCCGCACAGGACCCCACTCTGTGCTCACTCTTTCCACTGCTGTCAGTGTTCCAGCACCTCTGCCCCACGAAGCAAAACTCTCAGAGGACTCAACAACCCAGGCTTTTGCTCCTTCAGTTAGCATCTGTTAATTTGTATATAATACATGAAATCCTGTGGATTTTTAGGTCTTACAGGATGAAATGATACATTTGCGATGTACTTTAGCATACTTCTGAAATGGGTCATGAGCTGGGTGAGTTGGTCCTGAGTTTAGGGCATTACTTTTTACAAAGGTTTAGATTTTTCTGTAACAATTTTTTAAAAACTACTTGTAGAGGGCCAGAGGGTTAGCTCAGTGGTTCCGGCGCCTGCCGCACAAGCGCAAGGTCCTGAGTTCGATCCCTGGTAACCACATATAATGCTGGGCATGGAGACACGCCCACCAACAATCAACACCGCATACCATAATGCTGGACGTGGTGGCTCACGCCTGTAATCCTAGCACTCGGGAGGCAGAGACAGGAGGATTGCTGAGTTCGCGGCGGCTTGCCTGGGCACCATAGTGAGCTCAGGGCCAGCCTGAACTACAAAGCGAGACCCTGTCTCAAAAGCCAAAAAAAAAAAAAAAAAAAACTACTTGTAGAAAGACTTCTAACTAATACCAAACACTTCTGGCAATTTAAAGAATCTGCAAAGAAAGCACAAGAACAATACATTCTTCCAATGTGGTTTTTGTTAAACTTATATTGAGACCTTAAATCTTAATCTTAACTCAACTGTAAATATTAACTCACCATTGTTTTAAATTGCTCATTTGTTAAAAACTAAAAGCAGTAGTGCGAATCTCTCATTAAAAATTATATTAGGACTCTGCAATAAAAGTTAAGGCCGCTGGGGCTAAACAGTGGTTTCAAGGTCAGATGAGACTCTGTCTAAAAAAGACAAACAAGGAGAAGAAAGTTATATAGAGAACCCTAAAAGGTAGGATGCTAATGATGCATAAATACTAACACAAATCGTGGAAAAGTATTTTTCTTTTCCAGCCTCAAAGGAAAATCTCCTTATTGTTGTTACACTATATAACTGTCAAATGTAAAATAGTATTTCTAATGTTTTTCAATGTTACAGAAATGATAACAAATGCAAAATTAAACTTTAGATAATCCAGTATGTGGCATAGAGATCAAAGCCAAGAGACTGTGAAAATATAACACATTTCACTTGACATCCCCAAGAACCTGAGTTTCTCGTGTGAAGTCATCAACTGGTCCAGAAACTATAGACGGTAAACGTGCTGTTGACTGCAGCAATTCACACTGTAATGACATTTCGAGTAGTAAAACATTTAATCTATATTTTATCATGTTTTTCAGAATACTAAGTTAAATGTTATTACATGAGAATAATTTTATTTATTTATTTATTTATTTTTTTGCTTTTTGAGACAGGGTCTCGCTTTGTAGTTCAGGCTGGCCCTGAGCTCACTATGGTGCCCAGGCAAGCCGCCGCGAACTCAGCAATCCTCCTGTCCCTGCCTCCCGAGTGCTGGGATTACAGGCGTGAGCCACCACGTCCGGCATTGTGGTATGCGTGTTGATTGTTGGCGGGCGTGTCTCCACGCCCAGCATTATATGTGGTTACCGGGGATCGAACTCAGGACCTTGCGATTGCGAGGCAGGCGCCGGAAACACTGAGCTAACCCTCCAGCCCAACATGAGAATAATTTTAAAAGCTAAGAGCCCACTTGTTTCATATACTGACCCAAATCACCTAAATCTGAATTCCCATTATCCTAATCTGCTGGTGTTTTAAATTTCATTAAAGACACCAAACCTGAACACACCCCCTAAAAATCAGAACATGTGAGATGCTGTCATAAAGTAACTGCCAAATGTGCACACCGGGAATACGGTAGGTACTAGTGAAGACGGGGTGGGGGAGACCACTGCTGGGCCAAGGCTGCCAACTAAAGATGCCTCAGAAACCTCTAGTCACACCAGGGAAACCCAGGAAGATGGCCACCCCAGAAAAGGAGCGCCCAGTTTTCTGTCTTCAGGAAGTATTTTCCTATCATCAAGCTTTCAAGGATTTAATGATAAATTAACTGACTAGAAAAAAGTACCATAGATGCACAGTTTAAGGGTTAACTTAAAATATTTTTTGCTCCCACACGGAAGAAAAGACACAGAAAGATCTCTAATATGATGAAGTCATGAAAGACTAATACTGTTTGGTGGGAAAGAAAACAAATATTTGTTTCAGGCTCACCAACAATATGCAGTCTACGAACTGCAGCTACCAGGAAGTGTCGCAGAGGAATTCCAAAACATGACCCAAGGAAGGGAAGCTGACTGAATCGGCGATGAGAACCACAGTTCATCTGTAAGAGCAAATCTACACGGGTCAGAACACAAGACTTTTACAGCATATGAAGGTGTTAAGTAGGTGTGGACAAATCGCTAACTTATCACATGCTCTGGAAGGGTTAACACAACCAAACAAAAAGCGGTTTGTCCCTCGGGGTTCTCATCTTCTCACTGATTTACTGCAGGATCAGCTGTGTTAATAAAAATGCTTTGCAACTTTCTATCACTTTTCCTGCTAAAAGCTCAAATAGGAGTTGATGTGGCACATCACACACTTCACAGATGGCACTCTGCGGTTCCCACAGCTCTGACTGAATAGCTCATTTGACTTACTAATAATGTTCCTATTTCAAGATTTAAAAACAAATATGAAAAATTAAGGAAAATGGTTTAAAAAAAAAGACAGTGAATTTTCATATGCAATTTAGTGGCATCTATCTGAAAGGGTAAGAACATTCAGAGCACAGACAGGCAGCACTTCCAGAGAAGTTCCGTTAAGCCATCAGGAAGCCAGCTCACAAAGGCAGGGGCTGGCTGGGCAGAGCAGGAGGCTGTGCTCCGCTTCAGGGAGTGCAACAATCAGCCGTTGGTGGAAAGCAATCCCCCAAGAGAGACCAACACAGCAATCATCGCCTTCGGTTTTAACTGTTTCACCTGTAATCACTCATTTAAAAATAGCCACATTAGCTGAGCATGGTGGTACATGCCATAATCCCAGCACTCAGGAGGCTGAGGCAGGAAGACTGCCTACATTCAAGACCTGCCTGGCCTACACACAGTAAGACCAAGTCTCAAAAGCACTCTCCTCCCGGGCTGGAGATTTAGCTCAGTGGTTCCAGTGCCTGCCTTGCACATGCAAGGCCCTGAGTTTGATCCCGGTAACCACATACAACGCTGGGCATGGTGGCTCACGCCTGTAATCCCAGCACTCGGGAGGCAGAAGCAGGAGGATTGCTGAGTTCCAGGCTTGCCTGGGCTACATAGTGAGCTCAGGGCCAGCCTGAACTACAAAGCGAGGCCCTGTCTTAAAAAAAAAAAAAAAAAAAAAAAAAAAGCACCCTTCTCCCCAAAAGAAACTACCACACTGTCACTAGAGTAACTAGAAGTGAAGTATTGTTATCAGTCTACCAAACAGCAGTGCTGCTAAGCTTTACTAATCATATTTAAATTGAACTATTTCAAATTTGACATTCTAAACGGTTATTTTCTATGAAAGAACATATAAAATCACCCTAGAGATTTCCTTTACTGTTCTTCACAAATCCTCTGCTCATACTATACTAACAGAAGAAAGCATTTGTTCTTCTCAACTTCATAGATAATGCTTCTAAACTATTCTCTGGTATCCATGTCTAAATACATCACCCTTTCTCTGTGGATGTGGAAATTCCTGGTGCTTCATCAGCTCTGAGTAAGGAGAGCACTCTATTTGTATAGTAAGCACGGGCAAACACAACTGACTACGGACATACTGCTCTATTATCTGTAAAATGTGAATTTATCTTCAGAATAAGTCAGATCTGAACATTTCAGAAAACCCACATGTCTCCGTGGAGAAGAGAACCATCACTAATTATCAGGTTTAATTAAACTGCAAGATATAGTGCATTTGGAGAATGACTAAAGAGACTCGCTCTGAGGCATTTACTTATCGAACTCCAAAAGAAAGAGATACCTATTTTTGATAAACTACTCCATTCCTAGCAAGAGCTCCACTTTTTTCTCCAAAAAAAAGCATTGTATTTTTATATTTTCTCTGAAAAAAGTATTGTATTTTTAAGCCACAAGCTGAATGAATCAAAAATAACTTTATATATCTTATACCACCATTTTCCCAAAAGAAAGGAAGTTTTATTTTTAATTATAATCAAAGCAACCAAGTGAATCTAACACTGAGTTCCCAGTAGATATTGGTCTGACAAATTTAAGAATACTCTTTTTGTACAAAATAACATCGTTTTCTCAGACCAACACTTAGACATGTCAAGCAAGGAATCAGTATCCCAGGTTAATGAATGTGACGTTCATACACTTTATTTTTCAGATATTCTCAGTGACAATTAAAATGTTCTGCCACTTCTAGTTACAGTAACTCCCAAGAGTTTTCCAAAATTTCACTTTACTGTTTTAAATCTCTCTTCTTAAACTTCTGCACAAAATAGCACTACCAGCTTCACTTTCAACAAGTTTGGTACAAAGTAGATGTAAAAGAAGAATTTTCATAGACAAAATAATTCACTAAATCATTTGGTTCCCTCTCCTATCAAGAACCTGAATTAGACCTTCTGGGTATCAAAATGGAATTGTAACAACTATCTTTTGTAATCTCGCTTTGTATAGCACTCGAAGCAGTTGGTAAGTAAAGAATAGTTCATAATATAGACTCTTAACTCAGAATGCCTCATGGCCGTTTGCATTCCAGGAACATGCATTAATTTATAAAGGAGGTTTTCAAAAGTCTGATCATAAATAATCCTGGAGCTGGCGATTTAGCTCAGTGGTTCTGGCATTTGCCTGGCAAGCACAAGGTCCCAAGTCCAATCCCCAGTACCACATATCACAGGTACAGGTACATACCACAATGCCAAGTACAGTGGCTCACGCTTATAATCCCAGCACTTAGGAGGTAGAGGCAAGAGGATTGCTGAGTTCAAGGCTAGCCTGGGCTAAATAGTTAAGTTCAGGGCCAGCCTGAACTACAAAGTGAGACCCTCTCCCCAAAAAATTAAATAAAAATAAATACATAAATAAATAATCCTGAATATACGGGTTGCCCTGGTCTTTACAAGTAACAGTTCCCTAGAATATCCTCAATTTGTATTTAAAATAATCTATTCTGAATTATAACCCAAAATAATTATCTAAAACGTACTGCAAGCCAACTATGTGTTGAATACTGACCACTGCAGGCAGTTAAAAACAATGACAAAAATGATAAACATTTAATGAAACTGGAGCACAAGAACATACTTGTTCAAATAATGGCACTAGACTGAAGTCCACACAGGTCTACACCACACTGCCTATGCAGCACTGAAAAACCTTTAACTCCAAAGTTTCCTCGTATTTGATATTGACATCTTCAACACAGTTTTAGATTCTCTAAGAAAGACTGTGCAGTCATGTAAGAGTAATTAGAAACAAAAACCTAATGACAAGATCTTGAAATAGTTTTTGTTTTATCTTTAAAACTAAAATACTTTTTTCAAGACAAGTCTGTAGGTGGCAGTACATAAAATGTCTTTTGCTTCAGTGTATGGTTTTCTCATCTGTTACTGAGAAACTTCTTAATACAGAAGATAGAACTCAAACACTACATGTCAGCTGACACAGTCTCCATAGCCTTGCCCACGCTGAGTATACCTATCAAACTCCCACATCTCACATTCCTGATGCTGGTACTCCAGAGCTAGACCAGGAGACCTATACAGGCGTTTCCTACTTTACCTATCTATAATCACTGGAGAAACTGCTTTTAAAAATGCATATACTGCTGGGCGTGGTGGCTCACACCTGTAATCCCAGCACTTGGGAGGCAGAGACAGGAGGACTGCTGAGTTCGAGGCTTGCCTCAACTACATAGTGAGCCAGGGCCAGCCTGAACTACAAAGCGAGACCCTGTCTCAAAAAATAAAAAATGCATATATTCCTTGCTGGGTGTAGTGGCTCATGCCTGTAATCCCAGCACTTGGAAGACAGAAGCAGAAGGACTGCTGAGTTCAAGGCTTGCCTGGGCTACATAGTGAGCTCAGGGCCAGCCTAAACTACAAACCGAGACCCTATCTCAAACAAACAAACAAACAAAATTTATATATTCCTAGCTGGGCATAGTGGTATATGCCTGCAATACTAGCACTCTGAGACCCTGAAGTGGAAGGGTCACAACTTCAAGCCCAACCTGGGGAAATAAGCAACTATGCAAGAACCTGTCGCAAAATAAAAAGGGGCCTAAGCCATGTGAGACACATGCAAAGGCCCTGAACTCAACACTTAAATGTGTATATGGGGACCAGGGGATGCTGGGCAATTTAGTGTTACATTCCTATAATGAGAAAGGAGAACACTGAGTTCAAAGACAATGTGGGATACACAGCAAGACCCGTCTCAAAAAAAAAAGCTCTTCTGATTTCTGAACCCAACCACATTTTTTTTTTTTTTTTGAGACAGGGTCTCGCTTTGTAGTTCAGGCTGGCCCTGAGCTCACTATGTAGCCCAGGTGAGCCTCGAACTCAGCAATCCTCCTGTCTCTGCCTCCGGAGTGCTGGGATGACAGGTGTGAGCCACCACGCCTGGCACTGTGGTATGTGGTATTGATGGCTGGTGGGCGTGAGTCACCACGCCCAGCACTGTATGTGGTTACCAGGATCGAACTCAGGACCTTGCGCTTGTGAGGCAGGTGCCAGAACCACTGAGCCAAATCTCTGGCCCCCAACCACACTTTTTAAAATCTCAATGACTGAGACCAAAGAAACAAAAAAATTTCTTAGACCAAGTTTATCAGCCATGGTCCCAAGCAGATAAAATGCAGATTCTTTTTAGGAAAATTCATTCTGACTTCACTAAAAATAAAGCCTATATGATCCTCACACCACTAAGTACTATTATCCTTGATCATCAAAAAATGAAGTCAGGGGGCCAGAGATTTAGCTCAGTGGTTCCAATGCCTGCCTTGCAAGCGCAAGGCCCTGAGTTCTATCCTGGTAACCACATACAATGCTGGGCATGGTGACTCACGCCCACCAGCCATCAATACCACACACCACAGTGCCAGGTGTGATGGCTCACGCCTGTAATCCCAGCACTCAGGAAGGAGAGGCAGGAGAATTGCTGAGTTCCAGGCTTGCCTGGGCTACATAGTGAGCTGAGGGCCAGCCTGAACTACAAAGCGAGACCCTGTCTCAAAAAAAAAAAAAAAAAAGAAGTCAGGACTCACAAAAGCACTTATCTCTAGCAAGAGGCCCCCCCAGAGACAGCACATTAAAACCTTATTTTAAAGCAAAGGGCAGTAAACATAACTTTCCCTACTTGTCCTGTGATAATGGGTCACAAAGATAAGCACTACCCTCCTGGGCTCTGGGCTCTGGGCTCATTCTATAATGTAACTGCACATTTCTCCCAAGTAAAGTGGAGTCTATGCTCCCAGCTGGCTGAAACATGGCCTAGCTAGGCTTGTAACGAAGGCATTAGTGACCCGATGAAACTGTCATACAATGAAATATGGCTTTTTCAGCGCTCTTATCCTTCCAATCCCTGCTTCCCTGCTGTAGGGAAGTCCAGCCAGGTACAGTGTTCTGGACTTAGTCATCCAACAACCTTCATCAACCAACCCTGAGCAGGAGAGCAAGCAAGGATTCAGGGGACTCCAAGTCTAGCCACTGCCCCAGTCTGACTTGCAGAGATGCCAGCTCGTGCAGCAGCCACGCCATGTCCATCCTCTTGCTGGTTCTGACCCACAACACCAGAGAGCATGAGGCCACTGCAACTAGAATAGTACAGTACATCATGCAACAACAATAAGAACTCCCTGAGCAAAACACAAGCAAGAAATGAAACAAAGAATCACAGACTACTTTGCCTGCATTCAAAGTAAATATTCCAAATTCTGTGCACTAATAATTGCTAGCTTTACTGCTCTGATTGTCATTCAGCTCTTATTAAAAGTGTATGTAATGTAAGAGGAAGGAACAAGGTTAACATTTTCTATCTTCATCCTATGCACATGCCTCACTTTAGAATGCTTTTCTGTACCCTGATAAAATCTCATCTCAGTCTTTGAAGTTCAAATCAAACACTATGGCAGCTCTAACACCTTTTTTCATCACACAAATGAGTTGTTTGTGAACATAAACTATGTGCACAGCTCTCCTCTAATACAGTTTTCTACTCTAATACATATATTGCACAGTAATTATGTGTCCATACATCTCTTTCCTTCCCTAAACTGTAAGATCCTCAAGGATAGTGCCATTTCTTTTTCTAATCTTTGTATTACCAGTGTTTGGCATTCAGAAGACGCTCATTAAATTTTTGCTGAACAAACAAATGAACCTGGTTATCTGACTTCTAAATCAACAATACAGAAAATGGAGAAAATCAGAAAAAAGAAAACTGTTACTTTAAATACACACACCACACACACACACACAGCTGATAGGACACACTGCGAACAAAGGCAGCAAAAGGCCGGTTCCTCAAGGGAGGGTCTGGTCTGCAGTGAGAGAAGCGGCACAGTGATATCTAATGCCCTCCTGAATCTCACTGAATCTCTGCACATTTCACAAAGATTGCAACAAGAAGAAAATATACCTTTAAGAAGTATTTTTTCCTAAAGACTACTTTTAAAATTGGAGATGATTAAAGGAATAAAAAGCAGAACCAGACAAATTAGACATTCAAGGGACCTCATTTTCTAGAGGTTTTGTATAGCCGCTGCCATACAATAATTTTACATTATCTTTGCTGTTCCTCTTCCTCTGTCCCCATTTTGGTTACACATCAGAACCTTAAAGCCTGCTCACCCTATAATCCCAGTGGCTCATGAGCAGTCTAAGGCAGGAAGATGGCAAGTTCAAGGCCAGTCTAGGCAATTTAGCAAGACCCTATCTTGAAAACAAAAAGGGGCTGCAAATGTAGCTCAGCGAGAGGGCATCCTGAGAACCAAAAAAGAACGTTGAAGTCCCTTTCCTCCCCCTTGACCCAGGCTGCCACCACATCTGTTTGAGATGTAGCACAGGACACTAAGAAATATGACTATGAATGAGGCAGAAGCATTAATGCCTATAATCTTGTACTCTAGGAGGCTGAGGCAGAAGGATCACAAGTTTGAACCTAGCTTGGACACACGTGGTATTACAGGACCAAGCAAAAGGACTAATCAGTCAGTCATGGACTGAATTCTTAAAACTGTGAACTAAAATAAACTTTATCTCTTTGTAAATAATTATTTTAGATTTTTATTACAGTCACAGAAAACGGACTAGAACTCTCTATGCCAGTACTTAAGTAGCATAATATATACAAAATGACAAGAAGTCTTTGGCGAGCCGGAGGGTTAGCTCAGTGGTTCCGGCGCCAGCCTCACAAGCGCAAGGACCTGAGTTCGATCCCCGGTAACCACATATAATGCTGGGTGTGGAGACTCACGCCCACCAGCAATCAACACCGCATACCACAATGCCAGACGTGGTGGCTCACGCCTGTAATCCCAGCACTTGGGAGGCAGAGACAAGAGGATTGCTGAGTTCGCGGCGGCTTGCCTGGGCACTATAGTGAGCTCAGGGCCAGCCTGAACTACAAAGGGAGACCCTGTCTCAAAAAAAAAAAAAGAAGTCTTTGGCATGTAGAAAGCAGGTTTTTCAACATCACTTATTATTTTGTTTTGTTTTTGGTTTTTGTTTGTTTTTCAGGACAGGGTCTCCCCTTTTTAGTTCCGTCTCACCCTGAACACTTTGTGCAGCTCAGGCTGGCCTCAAATTTGTGGCAATCCTCCTCCCTCTCCCCCCACCCCAAGTGCTGGGATTACAGGCATGCAACATCACGTCCAGTTCATCATCACTTATTAAAGAGGCTACCTTTCTTTTTTTTTTTAATTGAATTCTTTATTGGTACAATTTATATACATCTCAAAATCACATATAACATTGGGAAATTTGTACCAGTATATGCCACAA
>PVIC010022799.1:0-27403 GCA_004025085.1 Thryonomys swinderianus
CAGCAATCCTCCTGTCCCTGCCTCCCGAGTGCTGGGATTACAGGCGTGAGCCACCACGCCCGGCATTGTGGTGTGCGGTGTTGATTGCTGGTGGGCGTGAGTCTCCACGCCCAGCATTGTATGTGGTTTCCGGGGATTGAACTCAGGACCTTGCGCTTGCGAGGCAGGCGCCGGAACCACTGAGCTAACCCTCCGGCCCCATGACTTAATTTTTGATAAGAGAAGTTTTGAGATCAAGTGGAGTATGGTGAAAAATATTTTGCAATGAAAGCAAATATAGCTCTTGGTGTTTTGTTTTTTAATTCTGGCAGAAATTTTCATATTACTTTTCATTACTTAAAAACAGATTTTGCAATGGATAATTGTTAATCTCGACCAAAATTGGCCTTTGTCCCCAAAGGGAATTCTATGTAATGAAAAAAATTTTTAAGTAAAAAGAGATTATTAAATTTTATCTTATGCTGATTTTCCCTATTATCTATATCATCAAAGTATTTTATTAATGAAATGCTGTGCCATTATAACTAGTTTTGCAAAAATAGTGATCCAAGATTTAATTTACATATTATTAACTTGCCAGGTCCTGTCTCATTTTATTGAGTGCTTACATATTTCCTGAACCATAAATTATACCTTCCTAATTCAGTGAGAGCAAATAATCAAAAAGTTTTCTTTTTTCAAACTATTATATACATAATAAATACATATTTAACAAATACCTATGATTGTTTGAAAAACAGTTCTTACATATTTCCTATTTAATGCAAACATTTATGGAAAGCTATATATTAGCAACATAACAAAATCAGCCATTTTAAAGAATGCCTGGGCAGGGTTTAAAATATTCATAAGCAATTAACTGGTAATTGGTTAAAGTTGTTTCAGTTCCTGAATTACATACTTTTTTTTTTTTTTTTTTTGAGACAGGGTCTCGCTTTGTAGTTCAGGCTGGCCCTGAGCTCACTATGTGTAGCCCAGGCAAGCCTCGAATTCAGCAATCCTCCTGCCTCTGCCTCCCAAGTGCTGGGATTACAGGCGTGAGCCACCACGCCTGGCACTATGGTATGTGGTATTGATTGCTGGTGGGCGTGAGTCGCCACGCCCAGCATTCTATGTTGTCACTGGGATCGAACTCAGGACCTTGCGCTTGCGAGGCAGGCACTGGAACCACTGAGCTAAATCTCTGGCCCCTGAATTACATGCTTTTGCTTGTACATATATAAGGGGTAAGACACTTATGCCAACTTTATTTTCTTATTTTATTGAACTCATTTTTCTGCCAACTTATAGAGTTGAAACTCAGAATATGTTTGAAGAGTAATTAGTAGAAATCAGTTTGTCAACAAGCATTTTCTGAATACCCATTGTAAGTAAAACCATATGTTAGATTCAAAAGAAGAGACCAAGGATTTGGATTTGGTTTTTGCTTTTGAATTTCAGAACTTGTTTTTTATGTGTAAGTGTGTGTTGGAGGTACAGTTAATATGAAGTGAAAATAAATGTTGAATTTAGTAGATCAAAATTTTTCTTTTCAAAATTATCATCCTTCCCCTTAAAGCAAGGACAAAAATAATATTTTCAAATTTGCTTTGAAATAAAATAACTAGGGTGAGGGCATTGACATCTATATTTTTAAAAATTGAAGTTAGACACAGCCAGGCGTAAGGAATATTTAGAAGACTTTGACATCTGTGGAAAAGACTGCACGTACCTCTCAGATCTGTAGATAATGTGTTTATCACGGAGCAGTAGGCTTCTCTTTGTACAGCCACTATGTTTACTCATTACATTGTGTAGTAATTACTTTTCATTGTTTTTGGACAGACACAGAGAAGAGACTGAAAAACATAAGGATTAATTTTTGCTTTATTTTATAGAATTTTGAGAGAAGGAAAATTACAGCTATAATTAAGGCCTCGGATGCTTTTCTGTGGTATCAGTTAACCAAGATACAGGGTTTTGTACTAGTTTAATATGGATGACTGAAATTTAGGTAGCAAGAGAAGTATTTGCTGTTAGATCAGAATGGAATAAGACTCTTTTCGACAATTTTAAAGTATCCTGACAAATCTGAACATTTAACTAGTTGTTTACTTGTTTTAAGATAACAGTATGGATGTTTGTGATTTATTGTACAATCTCTAGAAGATATTTTTTCTACTGTGCAAAGATTCCAAGGCTTAGGGTCTGATTCATAGGCCAAACAGTGTTATAATGATTGATCTGTATTTTTCAGTCCATGTTTTTCTGCAAAATCTTTCTCAGCCATCACATAATTCAGTTTCTGTTCCAGGGCCAAAATACTTCAAGGTCTAGTAAGGTCACTGGGTCATTTTTGTTTTCCTTGTATTTTAAATAAAAAAAACTAATTTAGTGATCTAATTTATAAAATAAAATAAGACATACCAAAATAACTTAATAGAATTTCTTCTTTCAAAATATTTAATGTTTAGAATGCTATTTTTCATAGAGAATTTTTTTGACTTTGCTGCCATCTCATGGTCAAAGCAGTAATTAGAAATGATACTTCAGAGCCTTACAGAAATACAGTACCAGGAAAAAAAGAGAATGAAGAAGTTGTAGTAAATATGAACTTGGCCCTGCTCATGTAGTGATCTTTTCCTCCTTCCTTGTTTAATCTAAGTTCAGGAGTCCTGATAATTTTGGACTACATAGTTCTTCAAACTAATTGTTCTTATTAATATGGAACAATTCTCATCGTGTCGTATCACAGCTCTGCTGGCACCCAGTAGTGATAAGGCCACAGCAAATCACTTGACTTTTCATTATCTGTTTCCTCAGATATGAAATATCAACCATGACATCTATCTGTGTTATAGGTTGGCAGAAAAGTTAATTAAATGTGATATTTAAATTCTTTGACATTGTATCTGATGTTAGTAACCATTCAGTCTCAAATATATTTTAGTAATTTTGCAGGTAATTATGTTTATTGCACATTGATAGGGAAGTCAACCTTACAGATTTAAATGTTATTTATAAAGTGGAAAATTTTTAAATCAGTGCATGTTCAAATTTTACATAATATTTTTTTGAAATTGCCCACTGCCTGTCCAAACAGAATTTGGAAATCATGTATGATGTCTTTTAAATCAAGTGGGAGCCATGGTGAAAAACCTCAACGTCTCAACAGCGTCTGATCAGATGTTAGTTTTCTCAAAGAAAATGTCCAGCCTTTCCTTTCCTTAATAGCTTGTTTGTCTTACTTCCCATGGCAGGAATGCAGAGCACTGCACGGAGAGTATGTTGGACGAGCCTGTGGCCATGAACACCCCTATGTCCCAGATGTTCTTTTCTGGTCGGTGATCCTATTCTTTTCTACGGTTACAATGTCAGCCACTCTAAAGCAGTTCAAGACTAGCCGATATTTTCCAACCAAGGTACCTAGACTGTGATTTTCCTTATCTAAACATGAACTAACATATGGCATGATATGGAATCCTATGTGCTTTAGGACAAAAGAACAGCAACTGATGGAATGAAAGGCCCCAAGAACCTTTGTAGACTGAGTGACTTGCCGGGTTAGAAGTGAGAGTCAGGATGGGGTGAAGAGAAAGCATTTGTGACAGAGGTGCCAGGGAGAGCACATTCCTGCAGGCTGTTCTCCTGAGTGCGCACCCCGGAGATCAGTTGCTGCTCTTACTTACATTTTTGGAAATTGAGAGCACATGCTGCATTCCTGATTGTCATTTTCTTGCCCCATGAAAGTGGAATTCTTCCAACCTGACAGATACCTTAGAAGAACTGCTCTTACAGGCTCTAATGGGGAAAGCCCCTACAAAGCTCATTGGAACACTATTCTCTTTTTTGGGTTTTAAAGTGTCAAACCCTTCCCCCCAACCCCATGTTTGCATCTGCATATTTGGAAAGGAAAGTAAACAGAGAAACAGTTTAGTTCAATATTTAACACTGCAAAGTAACACCTATAATGTCTGAATCCGCCAAAAGAGGAAAAAAGGAACAAGGAAATAAGCCTTTGAGGGTTGAGCTATAGATTCTGATAAAAATTCTCCTGCAAGAAAATGTTTCAAGAACTGTTCTTTCCAGAGAGGACTTCTTTTTTGTCACTTCCTCCTTCATGAAAGTAGAAGTGTCATTTCTATCCCTCAGAACTTAATCTGATTAATAGAAAAATCATTTTTTATAAGTTGAATAAACAGTCCTAAATGTTTTGTGTGTATATGTATGTCATAAAGACATTCTAACAGGAAATAGTTTTTGTTGATAATTATATAAAAGTATTTGCTCAAAAATGGCTTTATAACATGAAATGGCTTTAAAAACTGCTTTGTATAGAGTATCTTATCAGTTGAATTAATTTTTAATTTACCCATTCTTATACATTATGAGCTGCCTAGATATACTGAACAAAATATGTTTCCTCAATAAAATAGTTTTGAATGGGACAGAGACATAAAATTCTGCCAAATCTGGCCATGCAACCTTATTCTGTGTTCTAAATTTTGCTCAGTTAACTTTACAATAAATTTAGATTTCAAATAAGTATCAAAATAGTCTAAACACCATTATTGCTGTTTTACAATGTTTCATTCTGGAAAGTTTGAGTGTATACCCATCTTAATGACAGAGATATATAAATACAGTATATATGCAGGTACTGGCAAAGCTAATGGTAATATTGTAGTATGCATAAAATGCAATGTTGTGATATTATGTCATAGAGTGTTTATGAAGTGTGATTCTAGATTATGTTCCTGAGCACTCCTTGATATTTATAGCTCCTTCAAGTGACAAGTGTTTTCATTATTTTTAGGTTCGATCCATAGTGAGTGACTTTGCTGTCTTTCTTACAATTCTGTGTATGGTTTTAATTGACTATGCCATTGGGATTCCATCTCCAAAACTACAAGTACCAAGTGTTTTCAAGGTGAATTTGTCATAGTACAGTAGTTAAACATTCTGTCTCACTTTCTCTCTCCGTCTAATCTTCATTTAAATGGCATCTACATTTTCATGGAAGTACAAATAGTATAATTATCACATAAGTAAATAAAGTGTGTACAGCACAGCTAAAATTTTGGTCTACTATTTAAAAATCTAAGAATGAGAAATATAAACCTGAAGACTGAAAAAAATTTCCTGTCCTCTGTCATAGCTGGAATATCAATAGTACAGCACTCCTAAAACACTAGAAAGTGTTTTGAAACTAAGAAAAATAGATTATTTTGAGGCACAGCTGCATAATGGATAGGCCTTGAAAAACATAAAAATAGATCTGAAATGGAATTGTCACAAAGGAGACAATAACCTTGAGCCAGTTTCTTCTTATCTTCTCCAAGCCTCAGTTTTCTCCTGTTTCCAGCAGGGGTGGAGACTTCCCCATAGGAACCTTTGTTGTCAGAATGAATTCCTTTGTGACTGACCTTAGGCATCAGCCTTGTTTAGAACTCTTTCTGAGTCTATGATGAAGATTTTTTTTCCCCTCATTTTCATGCTCTGAGTACATATTTAAAATAAGTTACTAACCATATTTAAATATTCTTTTTATATATGTTTGTAATTCTACTGAAAGGTTCTGACTTCTTTATCTTTGTATTTCAAGTCTAGCACAGTGCTAAGATGGTATTTGTAAATATACATAAATTTGTCATAGTAAGCAGCAAATATTAATATTATGTTCTTAATATAATATAGGTAATGATTGAGAACACATATTTGGAGCGAGCTTATCAGAGTTGAAACTCCATTCCTACTACTTACTAAACAGGATATTGAGCAGTTTACTAGATTGATCTGTATCTCACTTTGCTTATTTGTGTTATTTTCTTAGACTATTGTGAAGAAAATACTATGTTAAAATAGTTAAATCCCTTACAGTGTTACTTGCTATTTTAGAAGTGCTTCAGATATCATTATTATAAGTAATATAGCCCATTTACTTTGTCAGTTTATAATGGTAGTGTCTCTAAAACTTAATTTGATCAGGTGTTCAGTAATCCAGCTACTAATATGTACCTTCTTTCTTTTATCCAGCCAACCAGAGATGATCGTGGCTGGTTTGTTACACCATTAGGTCCAAATCCATGGTGGACAATAATAGCTGCTATTATTCCAGCTTTGCTTTGTACTATTCTAATTTTTATGGACCAGCAGATTACAGCTGTTATCATCAACAGGAAAGAACATAAACTCAAGGTATACATTTAACAGCCGTTTTAATGTAAGCAATTCTGAATTAACAGCTTCCAAATGATATACAATAGACTACCTATATTCTGCATTCATAATTAATATTTAATTATACAATTAAATATTAAAATAGTATTTTCAGGCTTATAATTTTATCATTTTACAAGATACTTTGACTTAAATTGATCTGAAAGATTTTTTTGTAGCTTTTCCTCAAACTCTAAAGTATGAGACATTATTTTCAAGGGTTAAAATAAAGAACACTGTAAAGTTCTATTTAGGATGTTTAATATTTTGATAAAATCTAGTGAAATACAGCTTTACTAACTTGTCTTACATCTGGGATTCCTTTATTTGACCATAAGTATATCCATTACATTGCATTCATTATTAGACCAAATTACATCTTCAGATATTTCTTTTTCTTAATTGAATTCTTTATTGGTACATTTTATATACAGCTCACAATCACACTCAACACTGGGGAATTTGTACCAGTATATGACACGAGTTAATTGTCATTTTTACCCATATCTCTACCCACCTCACAACCTTCTACCCCCTATATATATGTTCTTTCTTTTTCTTTCCAAATCATATTAATTCTTTCCTTTCATTACTTTCTTCAGATATTTCTTACTTTCTTTAGTTATTAGTTTGTAGTGCCTATAACAATGTAACCCCACCATGTTTTAGATCCTTGGGTTTTATTACAGATTTTGATGTTTTTATAGAGATAATAACTAAATGTGGATATGTTTATATATTATACTCTGATTTTGTCATTTTTAAACTGTAAATAAGCAAAGTTAACTGGCATGTATTTGACTGAGATATACAATATGAATACTATCATTTACAGAAAATAAATTCAATGGTCATTGAGTGATTAAAAATAGTCAGAATCATACTCTTTAAAAACAGAATATACATAATTCTGTTTAATTTCTGATAACATGAGAAAATTGTCAGATATATTCATATGTCCTTTAAAATCTAAGGAAAAAAATCACTGTAAGCAGAAGAGAAATGAGTTAGAGGATTTTGTAAATATATTGGAAGATCTAAAAATCTCTAATTAAATTACATGATAGATAATTAATTGCTCTGGCAATTAATAAGTAAAACAACACTGAAATAGAAAAGGAGGAAGTCAGATATCCCAATTTGCAGGAACATTTTCTAAAATTAAATATTTTGCTTTCATAAATTGTTATGAGTTGACTGAAAAAATACCACAGAATTGGACCTCTCAAAATTGGAAATTCCAATTCAAAATTTGAAATTTAGAGATATTTATAGAATTATTTCCTAAAATAAAGAATTCACATTTTTAATAGCCTTGTTATTTAGTAGTAAGCTTAAAAATAATCACTTTTAAATATCAGGATTTTATCAAATTAAATATCACAATTTTATTAATATTGTGCAGCTAATTAAGTAGAGAGAATGAGTTTAAGTATATTATGTTAAATATTGTTATCTTACTACTAAAATGTAGAAAAGTACTTGTTTTTTAAACTTAAAATATATGTATTTTTATGATTCTACAGCAAAATATAATTCTGTTTTAAATATCATGTAATACAAAAAGTTAAAGCACAGAAGTGAAAAACATTAGAATTTTACTACTTATAATAACATTATTGCAGTTTTATGTGTATCTAAATATATTTTCTCATTCATTCATTCATTCATTCATTCATTCATTCATTTATTTATTTATTTATTGGGGGTGCTAGAAATCAAAGCCAGGGCCTTAAAATTCTAAGACCATGTTCTACCACTGAGCTGCACCCCCAGACCTAAGTGTGTACACACACACACACACACTACATATGCTGCTTCTTAAATGTAAGAGCATTGTGATGAAGATCCTCTCATGTTAACAATGTAAATTTGAATTATCATTTCAATAATTATACATTTCACCGTATAGCACATTTTATGGGCCCAGTACTCTTGCGCTGCATGACTCTGCTTATAGAACACATCTTAAAATGAACTAGAAGAGCAATACTTTAGAGAAAAGCTAAGCCATATAGCCATAGTTGACTTTTCAACAAAAAATTTTACCCTTTGTAATAAAGCAGAAATCTCTTTAATTTTACTGAAAAATCTTGTGTATAGTCTTCCAGTTAAACTGGTTCAGGTGGTATGTTTTCTAAGGATTCATAAGAATCATAATAAAATGAATGAAATACATGAAGATTTTCTAGGGATGTCATCTTGGTCATTCCACATCTTTACTCTTTCCAGTCTCCTGACCTCTTAATCTCTCATTTTTCATAAGCCTGTACTAGGATCTTGACGTTCACATCCACCTCAAAGCTCCAAATCAGCATACAACTTTCTTTTTCTATAAATAGTGCACAATAGCCAAAATACAGTGCAGCTTTCTTAAGTGGTCCTTTCAAGCTCTTACATTTATAGAATGAAATGCAAAACTGAATCACTTAATGTTTGTACCACTGAACAGAGGAACTTTGTTAAACCTGTATTGTACAAGTTATTAATTATATAGAAAAAGATTCACAATTTAACATCCTGGAGTGGGAGAACAATAGAGCAGATTTGGCTTTGTCATAAACTCTGCTGTATTGCCAGAGGTAGAACATTCACTCTGTTCTTGATCACTCTGAGAAGATTCCATTTTCTTCCTTAAAAGGATATTTTCAAAACAAGTTGCTTCCAGTGAGAACATAATTTATCTTTGCTGAACACTATTTTTTGGCCTATAACCCTTGCCTCTAAAAACTTCACTGTAATATGACCTGTTGCTGTTCATAACAAGAAGGTCAGCTTCTCAGAACACCATTTACTCAGAAAACAGTTTGTTCCATTGGCTGTTCTCCTCACCTGTTGCTTCACTGAAATGTTTGCTAAGTCTTCTGGCTTTTTCTTAACCACGTTTTCATGAAAAGACATTTCTTGAGAGTATCTCCAGATCACAAGTTAACTACAATTTAGCTTTTACTAAACCTGTTTTTTCACTTAAAACCTATTCTTATCTTGGTTGGAACATATCTGGGTTTGGTTAGTGAATCATGATTTCTAATTTCTGAACAAGGCACCTTGTAGACTCTGCATCCTGTACCTAAGTTTATATTGTATATCTGAGTCACTTGAAGTGTACATTTTGTTCTTTATCTCTCACAAACATATTTTAGATTTCCTTTACGTTTTTTCACCCCTATTATCAGAATAAGTAGTTTCTTTTAGTAGTGTTTCTTAGACCAATAAAAGTGTTATTACAAACACAGTAATACTGTTTTGATGCATAGGCTAAAACCCAACTCCTTGGCTAAGTGACTCACTAGAAACTGAGAATGAGGATACACAAATGACCAAAACTCCAAGACATTATCATCCTGTGGTTCATTCCAGAGTAAAATAAGCTGCAAGTGTAAAAATCTGAAAATTAAAAGTACCATATATATTATTTATAGATGCAGATATCTATATGGATATGAAGACTATGTGAACAGTTTCTAGCTTTTGTTTGTTTCTTCCTTAGATAAGTGGGATAGACATAGGTTAACTGAGTCCCTTTAAAAAGCATTCAAACTAACACTTTTTTTAAAGCATACTCTCTATAAGTGAAAAGAGAGAGAGATTGTCTTTCAGAAAAGAAAGTTCTGTTAAGATGCAACTATGGGCTTTTCTACATGTTTCCGTAGACAGTTCAGGCTTCTTTTGACATCATTTTTAATAAACAGCAATACAATCCTGGATCACTTGAGCAAATGAATGCATTTGCAACATTCATTTGGCACCACATTCTCTTGATGATTATGGCATTTGATATGTTCTTTTTTGCCCTCTTTGTCAGCCTGGTTCTTCATGTCAATCTATAGTCTTTTATGTGGTTAACTTGACAGATGCTGGAAATTGCTGCCAAGCTTTGAAATGAGTTTTTTCAGCAGTGGCATCTGGGTATCAGATGGTCCTTTTGGCTGGCCTCTTGTCTTGCTGCATGTTGGTTTTAGTGGGGTCTGGTGTAGCATCACCTGTTGCTATGCTCCCTTTTCCTCCCATATGTCCATTTTCCGTGATTCATGGATGAATGTGAGAATAAAAACTCCAGTTCTGTCTTTGAGAAAAAATTCTACAGAAATATGTTAGAAGGTGCAGAGTTCTCTCTCTGACAGAGGGATATTTCCCTTTGGCTAGCATGGCTATCGGCTAATAATTTGGTTACATGGACCAAGATTTTTTTTTAAGAAATTCTAAATAAAAGGCAAGAAGAGGGATGCTGACTAATTAGTAAAGGGGCCAGAATTGCCTTTTTTCTTTGGTTTACATTAAATCAAGAAGCTTCCATTGTTAAACAGCATAATCAAAGGGAGGTTATCTTATTGTATTTGTACATAATATAGCCTTTATTTAAAATTTTAAAAGGAAATTATTCCTTCTGAAAGAATTAGTTTGTCCACTTCTAGAAATCTCATTGTATTATATTTTAAAAATACCCAGCAAGAGCTAGAGGAAATCATTGTCATAAGGAAAATTTTCTTCATTTATATATAAACTGCAATGAACAAAGAGCCTAAGAAAGTTTAGCTTATACTAAAAACACAAGCTCTGCTCACAAGCTGTGTCTTCTGTCTGCTTCTCATGTTTATCTCGTGACCACCAGCCCTTCTTCCAACTTCACAGCAACACTGGGGACACTCACTGTCTACTTCCTTAGAGGCAGGTGTTGGAGTAGTTATGCCCTTCGGTCTTGTTTATCTTTTTCACTACAGAGTCCCTAGGACAAAACACTCCTGTAGTTGCTTATGACATTGTCCTTTAAAAGAATCAAAACTAAGATCAGTGCTATGGAGCCAATATTTTGCAATATTTTGCACAGTGTACAAGGGCCAAGAGATCTCATTATAGCCTTGGGGCAGCTTCTTAGCCTACACTAGGGTATAGCAGACACCAGGGTGGCTCTCTTCCCATTCCCAGCTCCTTTCAGTGAAAATCTTCCTTGAGGTATTTGCAAAGAAAAGTTTCCAGAGTCATATTCATGCGGGAAATTGAGTCTTGATGTTTTATTGAACTATAGCATTACCACAAGTAAACTGATCTGAGGAAGCTAAATTGGTGACAACACAGGACAAAGACATCATTGTGTGTCTATCACCCATTTTTCTATCATCAATTATACTTTAGCAGGAATAATCAGAAAATACAGGAAATACAAGTGTCTTTAGAAATCCTTTGCTTAATAAGAAAGCAGTTCACAAACATAGGAATATTACCATGACAAATAGGCATGAATATAAAGATAATTCATACTTTAGCTTTTGTATTAATTATGAGGTACATGCAACTTGATAATACTGTCTTCAAAAAGATAAAATTATTTCTACTGATGATTTGGTTATTTCTGCCATAACAAATTTAACTTCCACATTTATTTTAAGGTTCTTTATGGGGGGGGGTTCTTTTTTTTTTCACTTCTCTTTTTTGGTATCAGGAATCAAACCCAGGATCTTGAGCTTGCCAGGCGGATCCCATGACATTGAACCACATCTCTGGCCCTACATTTATTTTAGAATTATGATTATTAAATTTAATTTTAAGAGACATTTCAATGATGTATAGTTCTTCATAAAAGTCAATCTTTAACTTTTTTGATTGTTTATTGTCTTAATGACAGTCTAAACACTGTGGGTGATATTGAGAAATTATATGATAAACTATCTGTCCTTCAGAAACATATTGTTTACTGAGGCGCCTTGAAACAAAATAAGCACCAAAGAAAAATGCATTATTTAAGTGCTAGAATGTAATAATACCTAGTATTTACTAGGTGTTGGCTACATAGCACATGTTGCTCTAAATGACTGGCTAAATTAAACAATTTAATTACCACAGTATAACAGTGAGGAGCCTTCTAGTCTTATCCTCATCATTTTTCAGGTAAGAAAAGAGACAGAAGAGGATACAGTGATCTGCTCAAGTTCACTCTTGGGCCAGTATTTGATCCCAGCCATCTGTTTGTAGCACCTATACTCTTAGTCACTTTATTATACTACCTTTCATGAAATAGTATTTTTAAATTAAAAGTAAGAATTGAAACATATAATAGGCCAAGGTTTTTTGCTACTTTTGAGGGCTTACATTTTTAATTCCTTCAGGGGACAGTGGGAAAGGGTAGTAGTGCTCTAGCCTGCCTCTGAGTTCTCTTTCACCCTGTGGAGAGAGAGCACACCCACACCCCTCAGGTGTGGCAGTTTTCCTCACGTTTTCTGCCTGCTGTGAGAAATCACCTGGCCTTGCAACACCTGGAGGTGAGCGATAGTGGGGTGGAGTCACAGAGGGGTTAGGGTACTGGAACAGAATTATAGAGGAGGTGGAAAATGCAAAAATTGTAATCTTAAGGAGCAGCTAAATTGTTCTAATGCCGAAAGGGAAACAAATGAGAGGATCACATTATACTGAGATGTAAATGAATATGAGTAAGGGAGCTTAGGGTCTATATTGATCTTCCCAATAGAAAGTAGCTGGTTGAGAGATAAAAGGGCAATTGGAAAGTGAGTATTTAGGAGCTTATCTCCAGGAGCTGTGCTATGAAGAGCCTCTTGGGTATGGTCAGTTCCCAGTGTTCCCAGTGAAGCCATCCTTCGCCCTACTGTTGACACGGTTCCTTTTCTTTCTTTCGTTCATTTTTCTAACAGAAAGGCTGTGGGTACCATCTGGACCTGTTAATGGTGGCTGTCATGCTCGGGGTGTGCTCCGTCATGGGCCTGCCATGGTTTGTGGCCGCCACGGTCCTCTCCATCACTCACGTCAACAGCCTGAAACTGGAATCAGAGTGTTCAGCTCCAGGAGAACAACCCAAATTTCTTGGCATTCGAGAACAAAGGGTTACTGGGCTTATGATTTTTATTCTTATGGGTTCATCAGTCTTTATGACTAGTATTCTGAAGGTAATAAGATCTGAACTTTCAAATTTGAGACAAGGCAAACTATATATATACATATATATATAATTATATTTTAGTTGAGTCTAAGACTAAAATTGGAAATATTGTGATGAAAGTGATGTATTTTTTTAGCATGTTTGTGTAATTACATTTAACCTAAGGGAGCAGGTAAATATGTTCTGTAGCTAGAACCCTTAAATACATGGAAATTTACACTGGCAAAATAAAATTTGATTTGTTTGGCAAAGTAAAATGTGATTTGTTAATTTTGAAATGGTGATCAAGCTATGGAAATAATTCACTCTTTGCAAGCTGATTTGTGACCTGAAGTTACTGTAGACCTGCACAGAAGACAGATATATTGCCAATTAATATTACCTGTTGTGAGATGCAGACATATTTAATATTTAAATGTTGTTTTATAAGGTCTGTATATAATTTTATATTGCAAATGCCCTGTAAAACTCACTGACATAATTTTATATAATTCTTGTTTCATATTTAAAGTAATTCAATCCATTTTGAAGAACATTAGAGTAATTATTTTGTCATATAATTTTGTCAGATTTTTTCCAAGGCATGTGAATTACTGTATATATAATAATTCATTTTAATTACTTAAATCTGAATAATTAAATATTAATTATGCGAACTTATTTTATTTAATCACCTAAATAAGTACACCTTCAGGAATTCATTTTTATGCCATGTAAATAATTATTAACAGGAAAATGGTGAGATATTTAAAAAGAGAATTTCAACAATTTTCATATGTTTTCAAATATCTGAGATAATCCAGGGCAAGACCAAATCTAAATGCAAGCTTCATATACATTTAAACCAAATGTTTTGCCATTTTCAATAAATGTAGATTGTCTTTAAAGTGGCATAGTAATAATATGCTTCGTGGCAGCCAGACATGGTGGCACATCCCTGTAATTCCAGCACTTGGGAGACTGGGGCTGGAAGATGGTATCTTCTTGAGGGCAGCCTGGACACATAGTAATTTCAAAGCCATTCTGAACTACATTGTGAGACCCTGTCTCAAAAAAAATATTGTGGCATAGTAATCATTAGTATTACTGTTTATCATATATTGTGTTTTGTCAAAAACATAATTTGACCTATCAGATACTTATAATTATCCAATCATTTTCATATCTTTTTATATATTGACACTAAGGCACAGAAAGTCTAAGTAATTACCTAATGTTATACAGCTGACAAATACTAGAGGTAGAATTTGAACTCTTGTATACTGGTGTTTAATATACTGCTTCTAAAATACTTGTCACTTCCTTTGTTCTTTGGTAAGTGCAAAATAGCATGAGTGGATATGCAAAATAATGTGTCCCTTTTCTTTAATTATTCTTTGGCAGTTTATCCCCATGCCTGTGCTGTATGGAGTGTTTCTTTACATGGGTGCTTCATCTCTAAAGGGAATTCAGGTAAATTAATTAAATGTAGTATTAGTTTTTTATTGCTCCATAAAAAAGTTACTATACTTCCTGCCTGGCAAGCACAAGGTCCTGAGTTTAATTCCCGGTACCCCCCAAGTTAGTATAGATTTACACACCTTAAAACAACAAACTTTCATTATCTCTGTTTCTGGGGGGAGCATGAACTTGGAAAGAGATTAGCTGGGTAGTTTTGGATTAAGATGTTTCATGTAGCTATCATGAAGGCCGCAGATACCTGAGGCTGAAAGATCTTCAAAGTAGCTTATCACATAGCTATGAATAAAGAGGAATAGTCCTCTGTGGTTGTTGGTATGAAGCTTCTGATTTTTTCTGTTTTTCTCCAACGGCCTCTCCATAGAATACTTATGTGTGCTTACAACTTAGAAACTATGGGGGTGGGGTGGGATGTTATTCAGCAAATTTGTAGGTGGTCACGGCTCACTTTTTCTGTTTGCTAGAAGTGAGTCACTAAACTCAACTTGTACAGAAAGGGAGGGAAATCAGACTTCATCTCTTAAAGAAAACAGTATCAAATAATTTGCACATGTATTTTCAATCTTCCATCTGTATAATGGCAGAGGCTATTGGCAAATCCTTCTGGCTCATTTCTCTTACAGTGCTGCCCTGGGCAGAGTAGTGAGTGTGTTCCCTCAAAATTCATGTCCTTCTGAATCTGGCTTTAGTTGGAAATAAGGTCTTTAAGTTAAAAATTAGATATCTAATTGTGCCTTAGAAGATCTTATTTAAGTAGGCCATGAATCTAGTAATTTGGTCCCTTTGAAGCAGAGAAGAAACACAATGAGACCAAGGGAAGTAGCAGGTGAGGATGGAGGAAAAGATTGGGGGTCTTGTCAAGGTTCCCCGGAGCCACCAGGACTTGGAAAAGGCAAAGAAGTTTTCTAGGGCACTGAAAAGGGTTAAGAAACAAATTGTGGCTATTTATTATTGCATCCTCAGAAAACTGATCCAGATTTCTATTTAAATTTGTCTTTGACTAATCTTATTTCATAACTTAGTATTATTTAGCCAAACACTTTAATTTTCTGGGAAGAGACTAAGTTAGAGGATTTTTATTGCATAATTTTTTGTCAACTAAAAGAAGAATCTAAATAGCAGCCTTTTCTATGATACAGCTAGTCTTACTGCTGTTCAAAACATGTAGAATAGTCACTTGACTAAAAAGCAGGCAGCACAGTGTCTCTGTTCCTGAAGGAACAACTTGCTAGCTTCTGAATTGGGGAGAAGCACCACTGAGACCTTCAGACAGCTCTGAATATCAGAACTGAGGCAGAACTTTAATATAGAGTCATTACAACATCACTGAACCCTCAGTGAATAGGTGCTAGAATGCCTCTTTTTTTTTTTTTTTTTTTTTTTTTTTTTTTTTTTTTTTTTTTTTTTTTTTTTTTTGAGACAGGTTCTCGCTTTGCAGTTCAGGCTGGCCCTGAGCTCACTATGTAGCCCAGGCAAGCCTCAAACTCAGCAATCCTCCTGTTTCTGCCTCCCGAGTGCTGGGATTACAGGCATGAGCCACCACGCCCAGCCTAGCATGCCTCTTTTATTCTCACTGTTCAGCAAATGGTAGAGAAGTTTTATGTGTTTAAATTTTACTCAAAGATTTCATTTACTCATTTAAAAATCCATGTATCAAAAGTATATTTTGATAGAATTGGTGAGGCATACAGGAGGATTGCTGAAGAAGTTTTATGTACTTGTTTTATTGGAATTTTTTTGTTTTTTTGCCTTTGGCAAAATTCCATGCATACTAATTTCATCTGTAAGTGAAGAGTATTTATTATTAGGCCCTAGGCTCACATAAATACTGCAGCAGAAGTTCAAGAAACAAAGAAAAATTTTGTTAAATTTCATTAAATATAATGAATTTTAAATCACAGAAATTGAACAGCAAGCCCAGGAACACATTAAACAAACAGGGTCTCACACTGAGAAAGAGATTAGTGAAAATCTAAGCAAGCTCCAAGCTCAGGAGGTGAAATTCCTGGGCTGGGAATTGAGCTCAGTTGTGTTGCAACTGCCTTGAAAGCACAAGGTCCTGAGTTCAATCCCTGGTATAAAAGAGAAGGAGAAGGAGAGGAAGAAGCTGAAAGTCCTATTGGGAATTGTAGCTATTTGGGTGTAGCCATAGGATATTAATACTAGGGCATAATAAAAGCCAGATGCAAAATTCAGGATATATTTATCTTGATTGTTATTACAGAATTAATGATAATTACCTATGTAAATAGGTAAATAAATCTTGATAGCTCAAGGACCACATTACTTTCATACTCTATAAGTTACAGGAATCTATAGATTACCTGACTGTTGGGCAACATTAAAAAACTCACTATGTGGGCTTCTTACTGTGAAACATGGCAGAGAAAACAGATCACAATGTTCTCATGAATGCTGTTTCTGTATTCAGATATATAACCACATCTATATTCATTCCAACACTTTAGGAATCCAAAGTAGAGCAAATGTGCCATTTAAACAATAACAATTGAAGCACCCACACACTGAAGTATGCTTATGCAATAACACAGCTTCATAAATGGAGAAATGGTAGCTGGGGAAGATTTGTTCTGTAGAAATGGAAATAGTTGTAAGCCAAAAGATTTTATTTTATTTCTTCCCTATTCTTCCCTCCACCATGCACAAAGTTTTATGACTTCTAATCTAAAGATGTACAGTATTTAGAAAGTCTAAATAAAAAGACCTCATGACATGTATAGGGACAACAGGGAGAGAGAGAGATGAACTGGGAATAAGTTCCTCAGTACTCTACATAGTTTTCAATAATTATTTTTGGAAGGTATGAAGGCATATGAGTAAGTGAATGTACAGTGGCTAAAGTAATGCACCTATGATTCTGATTGAAAGGAAGAATGGTCATGCCATGACATACAACAGAGTACGGGAAAGAAAGGTAGATTTAAGTTGCTTTGGGTATTCTTAGTATATGTACAAATAGATCTGGGTAATACATCTTTACTCTAGACTATTATTTCTGTGCCTATTAATTTAAAAATATTTGATAAAAATTATTTATAGTTTCCTATTAGTTAATTAGGAAATACTACTAATTTAATATTACTTTTTTCATAAAGTAACACAGCGTGTAGAACTGGCATGAAACAGACCAGTAACTTGAGTAACTGCAACAAGTAATTGAATCTAAATAACCACCTTTTACTGGAAACATTCAAAACTGAATTAATTGGCTGGAGAAAAAAATTTTTTAATGACTCACATAAAATAAAACTAATATGCACTATAATTTGTTACTAAGTTGTGATTGAAGATTTAAGCTTCATGTGAAAATATGACTTAGAAAATTTAAATTGAGAAAATGTGGTCTGCTTGATTAAAAAGGACTCAAAGTCAAAGTTAAAACAGTATCCTATTGTTAAAAAGTAACTGTACTATCTTTATGGCAAAATCAAAACAGAAATAATAAAGTATGATTGAAAACATAAATGGTTTGAGGGTGCAGTATAGGAAATTAATCAAGAAGTTAAACTGAATTAACCAAGTCTCTTTGGAAAACTCTTTATTAACAAAAGATCACATAGGTTATGCAAATTTTTATAATGAAGATGTTTTTGTAAAGACAGCATCAGGACCCTTGTTGGGGATCAGAGAGGCATTGTCAAAACATCACAGTTCAAACAAAGCAGTCAAGACATCCCGCCCAGCAGCGAGGTACCCAGAGAGAGCTGAGGGAAAGAAGCAAGTGTTGGAGTAACTGGCAAGGATGCATAAGTGGAGGCTGCAGGCAAGATGAACCATTCTGGGAGGGAAGAGGACAGGGCGTGGCATTAAAAGGATTATAATATGATGATGAAAGAGGATGCTATTTTGCCTCTTAGGGCTCTACTCCCCAGCGCTTAACATTGGCTTAAACTCTTTCTAACCTACAACCTGTTTCCTTATCCAAGAAAATATGGGAAGTTATTAAACTGAAATATAGTCTTTTAATGTATGTCAGTCCTATTGTCCTGGTACCCAATTATCAGAAAAGTAAGTATGAATCTAAAATTGTGGATCTTATTATGTATCTACTTGTTTTATTTTGTGGTTTTGTTTGGTGTAATTCAGCCTGTTTAATATTTTAGTTATTTGATAGAATAAAGCTCTTCTGGATGCCTGCAAAACATCAACCAGATTTCATATATCTAAGGCACGTACCGCTCCGAAAAGTCCATCTCTTCACAGTAATTCAGATGAGTTGCCTTGGCCTTCTGTGGATAATAAAAGTTTCAAGAGCTGCTATTGTCTTTCCTATGATGGTATGAAACTCTGCCAACTCTTTTTCACTTTCTCTAGTTTTTACGTCTCTTTAGAAATATAAAGTTGGAACAGTTGAGTCATTTTGAACAATTAATTAGAAATCTAGTATAAACTTTTTCTTTAAAATTATTTACTGGACCAGGGATTTAGCTCAGTAGTTCCAGTACCTTCCTTGCAAGTACAAAGTCCTAGTTTGATCCGTGGCACACAAAAAAAAATTACTGAGAAAGAATTTCAAAACATCATATATTTCACTGATTCATAGTAGTTTTGTCTATCATTTTGAACGTTTATAGTACTTTGAGTTAATTAAAACTGGATGAAAAAGGGTAGACTTTCAAACTTTAATATTGAAAATACACTAAGAACTACCTAAAAAGTTAGAGGGAACTTTAAAAATAAAATTTAAATGTTTCAGACAAGTTTCAAATAGGTGCAAAACTACAGTGAGTTTAAGCATAAGTAATTTTTATCATGATCAGTATAGATCAGAGAGTTCTAGTGATCACTTAACAGACAAACTATTTACTTCATGTATGTAAGAAAATGAAATTTAATATATTTTATAGTTTTAAAATGGCTTCTTAACTCCAACGTTGAGTAAAATCTTAGCCATTATTTGGGGAATGTGGTTGGAAAGGAAAAGAAAGACCAGCTAATGTTTCATACACAAATATTTCAAGTATTACGTTAATGTCAGCCCTAATCAAAATTCATTTCTTCCAAATAATAAATATATCTTCCATATCTAGTTTTTCCATTTGAAACTGTTGTATTATTTTCTTTAGGTGTTAGCACTAGTATTCGTGAGAAAGTTGATGGACTTCTTATTTACCAAACGGGAACTCAGCTGGTTGGATGATTTAATGCCTGAAAGTAAAAAAAAGAAACTAGAAGATGCCGAAAAAGAAGTAAGTCAGTTAGAGCAAAAGCAATATCTTATCATGAAGGAGAAGGGAAAAACAGACAGTGATAATTCCTAGCAAAACTAAATGACTTTTTATCATCAGATAAAAAGTTATTAACAACAACTGTGAGTGAACTAATTGATTTGAAAGTTCAGTTTTAAAGTCATAATGATTTGAATGGGGTGGGGGAGAACAGACAGGCAGACAGACAACATGTTACCTAAGGGAATCACCCTCTTCCTCGTGAAATTTCCAAACACTTTCTACTTAATTACTTCCTGAATTGTAAGGCGTATTTTTCTGACTCCTAACTCGTGGATGGCAAAAACTTGATAATATTTAACTATTTTCTATGTTCAGGCAATGATTGCTTTTTAAATATGTGAGAGGAAAAGGAAACAAGATGTATAATTACTGGTAGTATGTTTCCAGGGGAAAGAGTTTAATCAAATGATTGAAAGCTTAAATAGGTAAATTATTTAAAGAGAAAAAAAATGACCTGATTTGCTTTCAAAGTGATTTAGGATTGAACAAATATTGCTTAAGAAACTTTTGTATTTTAATTATCTTCACTGACTACTGATTTATCTGTTTCATAGGTTAAGACAGTTTATTTTAGGCTTATGTTACATATAAAGTTCATATGTTAATGTGGATCTGTATTTAAAGCTATTTAAATATAATATTTTTAAAAGTACATTGGAAGTACAGAATGTAAATCAAAAAATGACCCATACAATATTTGGCAGAATGATTAAACCCATAGGTTGTAAAACATAAAAGAAATTCTATGCAAATAGAAATGACATTGAAAGATAACATTTTGTGAGAATTGTACATTATTATTTCCATTTTTCTTGCTTCTTCAGGTGATCAGTAATGCATTCAATTTCTTATCTACAGAATACTTTTTCAAACCATAGATACTTCCTCTTTCCTTTGGGAAAATAATTTGTAAATGTGACAGGAGTCTTAAGTTTTCCTGTGTCATTTAGTGAGGCCAGATTATGCTACAAAACTAATAAGGTTTCTGCACAGAATTTTCTTCCAATACCTCTACATAGTGTGTGATTGATAGTGCTTTCCCTGTCCATGATTTCCAACTGCAGACAAGGGATTTCCATACATACATCATGATGATGAGTCTTGTATCATTTTGAGTGTTCTAATTTTTTTAGAACTCATGTTTTATACAAGGACAGAAAAATAAAGATTTAATTGCCACGCATGGTGGCCCACACTTGTAATCCCAGCACTTGGGAGGCAGAGGCAGGAGGATTGCTGAGTTCCAGGCTTGTCTGGGCTACATAATGAGCTCAGGGCCAGCCTGAACTACAAAGCAAGACCTTGCCTCAAAAAAAAATAAATAAAAAAAATTAAAAATAAAGATTTACTGGGCCAGTTTTGCAGCAGAATCTTCCAGATGCAAATCGGAGGGAAGCTTCTCAGTGAATTCACTGGATAGCTTTAAAGATCCTTAAAAATCTTAAAAATCTCAAATAGATGAACATGGTAAACCTCCGTACACAGAAAGTAAGAAAACCGGTATTATAATCAAGAAATAATCTATAATTGAGCATTAAAATATAGTGGTGAATACTTTCAAAAACAGATGGATTATGTATCAAATCATAGAGAGATAAGGAAGTTTAAAGATGTTTATATTCTAATTTGGAAGTAGTTAGAAGGGTAGGATCAGTGAAGAGAGTAGGAAGACTTAAGAAGATGCCACTAAAACTTAATCCCTGGTTGGTTTCCTACTTGGTTGCCCAGATCTCAGTATTTTATTTTCTTGAGCTTCTGAACTCCACTGAAGGATATCACCTTCTTACTGTGGCATCTTGTACCAAGGCCCAGCCTTCCAGAAGATCATATATTAAGATAGCAAATGGATAATTTCTCTAGAAATGTTGCATTTTTTCAATTGCTCAAATTAATTAACTTTGATCATTATCTGGCAAGATAATAATAGCAGAAATATCTGAGCCCCCTGAGACTTGAATTTAATGTGAACTCACCTCTTGTCCTTTTGATGGTAGTTACAAGCTTGTAACTTTATCCTTCAGGGTTTTCTTATCAGTAGCCCATTTCTGGTCTTATGGCACTGAGAAAACATTCATTTGACCTTAAAATTCAATAATGAGTTAAGCAGAATAAATAGCTACACAGGCCAGTCCAAGGTCGCAAAGCTTCTGTTCCAAATTTTCATGTACTTCATGCATATGCATATGCATATGCTTCAGTTTTTAGAAAGAAAGGATTATAATCAGGGTAGAAATGAATATTGGAACCCTGACATTTTGCACATTGCTCTGTGTAAGAGAAGACTAAAGAATCAAATTCTGGATGTCCAAATGTGCTCGGAGTACCAACATGTCTTCCTTCCTCCTTAAATATTCTCCAGGACATTGTACACATTTAACAAAAAGCTACTGTTAAAATAAAAAAAAACTCCAGCAGAATGTTTGCTCTCAGGGAGGGGTAAGGTTACATAAATCCTGGAAATTCACTTTTGTGGAAATGGTCATATCTATACTTTTTGATTTACTGAATTCATTCTAACATGTACAGATAAAAAATAAAATAAAGGCAAGTGGGGTCTTGTTGTCTGTATAAAGCAAGATCATGAAAAATTCTAAGAACACACACACACAAAACTGAAAACAAGTACAATTAAAAAAATTTGCAGAGAATGTATTACTATTAAAATAAAGTCAGAATTGGTTGTAGATTTAAGAAGTAAGACTTAATTATTACACAGACAGATGTCCTTTATTATTGAATCTTTGGGTGAGATACACATATTCTCCTTCCCTGAGCAATGGTTTTCTAAAGTGTAGTTCCATAACTTTGGCTGTATCATCTAACCCTGAAACTTCTTAGGTGAAAATTCTTGAACCTTACTCCAGACCTAGTGGATCAAAACTTGAGGGACAGGGCCAGTGATCTATGTTAATAAGACCTGTAGGTGATTCTGAGTTAAGATAAGCACTTTCCTAGAACCACAAAATTTGAACTTCCAGAAACAATCACACTCTAAATATAATGTTACTGTATTAGAATTTCTGTTTATAATAATTTAGACAATTGCTTAGAGACACTGAACCAAATAACCTAATGAAAATGTTGCTTTCATGTATTTATATGTGTTCTATATTAACCTCCTACCCCATCTTTCCTTTCAAGCTGTCATTATTTGAAACCTTGTGTATTGCCTTTTTTATATACTGGAAATAATAAGAAATATTTATGGTTTTAAATGTGTATGTATAATATTTTTAGCTTCTATTCTATTTGTAGTTAGGGATGTAAATAATTTACATCCTGAAGACCTTGATTTCCTCTTGTATAAATATAGGTTGAACTTCAATTTTGAAGTCCTTTTCATTTTTTAAGACATGTATGTTCCAAAATTTCTGTATATTTTCTCTCTCTAATATCCTAAGTGTGTTTGTGAATACTGGCTGTCTTGTGTTGCTGTTTCTACTTCAGGATATTTGAGAGTTCCTACATAGACACAGCTTTACTGAAAAATGAATATATAACAGATGTTGCCTACTTTATTAAAAATAGAGGACAGAGCATTTGTTAAGCATCATGATATATGAATAAGTTTGATGTCATCACAAAATATAATTCATATTCATGATGCAATTTGACATAAAGAACCCCATTGATCATAAACGCAAAGAGTAACTACAGTTTTCTTTCCAACTTCAACTTAACACAGGCCTTAACTCTGACTACTTGCTCACTGTCATATAAATATGTCTTACTTAGTCCTAACTTGTTTGCTTCTCCCTTACTGAGAGTATCTTCCTTTCTACAGTTTCTGGTCCTGTACTTTTCATGGTGATCCTTTACATCCTTCAGGAGAAGGGCTTATCATTCTTTCCACTGTTGTGTCTCAGTGTCATGTAGATTGTGTTTAACACAGAATCATGGCACAGGTTAATTAATACCTTCTGAGTAATTCTCCTTGTTCATTATGTGCCTTGTTCATTGTGTATCTCTGCAAATATTTGACTGATGTTGAGTAGATTCATTTTTTAAACTTTAATTTTCCCTGCCCTTTATTAGCTATAGCATTAATTGGCTTTTATTTTGTAGTTGAAAATAGGTTGACTGTTATAGTTAAAAGATAGCTTTTATATCACAGCATAAATATTTTTCTCCTCAAATTGGCAAGCCCCTCAATAGTCTGGGGTAGTAAATTTTGATTATAATTCTTCTAGAATCTTGCAGCTGGTTCTATCTTGTAGAACTCAGCACATTTGTGATGGATCCTGTGTGAAAGAAGCACTAAGTGGGACTCATTTTACGATCCTTCTGCGATGGATACATGGCTAGCTTGGTGTTCCTTTCTCTTCTCACATGACTGTGATTGTCATGACGACTGGGGCCTGATTTGACTGGTCCTCCCAGCAAGTCTCCCTTTTTGGCTCCCTCACAGTGCTGCCGGGGCTGCAATCGGCCCTCCATCCCCGCTCCGGGGCCCACCCAGCTCCCTTCTGGCTCCAAAGGCAGCGGCTGCTCTGCCACCCTTCTTTGCAGATAAGCATGGCTTGGAAGTGCTATCTTTAGAGGTGATGAGTTTTTGTTTGGATAGAATTATGACTAGTATAAAGCCCACACATGCTAACAAGCCACAGAGTGCAAAATAATTATTGAAAGCAATTTGAGAGAAAAATGGAAAATCATCTGAAAAAACCCCAAAATTGTTCCCAAAGCTTTTGTTCAATTTTTGCTGTTAGACTGAGTAGTGAGGTTTCATTTTCTATTGCCAGGTAATGTAAGCACTGATGGCACTGTTGTTTCCAGCTGTTTTTGTTTTGTTTTGCATTTTTCTCCATATTAAACTTTCATGACTTCTTGAAATTTCATCCTAAACTGGGCAGAAAAGATACTATATAACAGGCTTAATTTTTTAATGGAAAACCGAGGGCAGATTTACATTTTGCTTATATCTTGATTTTACTTCATAGCTTTTGGGATTACTGAATGTTTTTTCTTTATGTTACTCTATACACATTAAGGTAACCTCTTCCATACAAAAAGTAATCTCTTCCATCTGAAAAGACATACATGCTTTGTTCATGGCTTTCAGACTGTACATTCAGGTTTGTATAACATGTATGTATATACTATATTCCATAAATTCTATTAAAACCAAATGCTATGCATGCCTAATTTTAGGCTTAAATGGGCAATTTTAAACTAATAGTAGTGTATATTCACCATGAATTATGTCTAATAGGACTGCTAAATGACAAAGATTAGGCATAAAATGCAGGTAATAAAATACTTCTTTTAGCTCTTATGAGGAAATTTTTTCTTCAAATATCAGAAAGAGAATAACATTAGTTTCTGAAATCCTAAGGGGTGTGCCATTAGCCCCAAGGAGTACAAAATAACAAGGTTTTCCAGGGACTGTATAAGCAAAGAAGTAGCAATGCTCATGCAGTTTCCTGGACTCTCACGGTTCCATAATACAGCATAGGGATTCATAGCATCATAGCCAAGGTTCCTCAAGGGAGGGGCCTGCTTTGGCCAGCAGGTTGGGAGAATGCTGAGCGAGTGAAACGAGACCTGCCCCCACATTGTGTTACATATTCATAGGTTAGCTGAAAAGGCACTAGAAGACACTCTGTCTCTTTAAATACATTCTGAGAAATATGGCATAGAACTTTTAGATTACGTGGATAGCAAAGGTTAGAATGTAGGGGACCCAGGACCAACCTTGCCTGCCAAGATAAATGGCACCAGCCAATGATCATATCTCTTTCAGCAGCTTAGAACTAAATGGAATGAATTCAGGCTGACTGGTTTAGGTTAAACAGGTTTGGACCAGTTTATCTCTACTAAACACTGAAAGAGGGAAGGAGATGAACCTATGGCTGTTTTTTTTTCTCACCAGTTCCCATTTGAGCAGAATCACCTAGTTCTTTATGTTTGTAAATGTTAAAACCTCCTTTCTGGGGTTACAGCCAAAATTCCAGAAATTTTAAGTGCTCTAAATAGTTCTTTAGCTTGAGCAGTGCAAGTTGATACATTGGAAAATAAATGCATTAAATAAAAACTATAATCTAGAACTTTCTTTTGGGGTACTTGAAAAAGTTTAATGTTAACACCATTTGAAAACTAAACCAGGACACTTCATTATGGTAGCCATAGATTATCTTCATCTGAAAAATGAGTGTAAAATGTGACATATGAATGTCTAAAACATTTCCACCATTTGGTGGAAGATTAGAACACTGTCATTGTAGAAAGTCTGAAACATAAAACAAAAACCTAAGATATATCTAAATGGATTTAAATTATTCTGTTTCTTCCTCCATCAAGACATACTTGTGGGCCAAGGATGTACCTCAGCAGTGCTGTGCTGGGGGCTGTCCCTGCCTGGCAAGCAGGAGGCCCTGAGTTCGATTCCCAATGCCTCCCCTCTCCCCAGAAAAGACATACTTGCATTTGATCCATACAGGAATATACCTTTTATTGTCTCTTTCCAAGTCTCTAGAACAGTGTGGTTCTCAAAGTGTGGTCCCTAGACCAGCATAATCAATATCACCTAGAAACTTTTTAGAAATTTTGATATCAGTGCTCTCTCTAGACTTGCAGAATGAGAACCTTCAGACATGGGCCTTAGCAGTCTGCATTTTCAACAAGCTTTCCAGGTGATTCTTTGAACAAAGTTGGAGAATCACTACTGTGAATGCATCCTTCATCTCTTTCAATTGCAGTATTCAAGGAATGTAATCTCAACTTTATAACCACAAAGTTGACTACATTACTCATACTTTCATCCTTATAAAATTTAGATTAATTTTTTAAAATTCTGCTTGGAAATTAACTATGTTTTACAAATGAGTGACATGAAGGAAATTGTTGTCAGCATTTAAGTTACTTTGTGTTATGAGGCTGTCATTAATTACTTATGTTCTTGGTAGCTGAGGCTTTATTGAAAGGACCTGTGCTAGCATTAATAAATGCAAACAAAGTGGAAGGTCCTGAGGTTAATGAGATAATGAAACATTAATCAGTGTTTCTTCTTTTATGTAAAATGGAGATTCATCAGGTTCATTTTATACACTTTACATTGTTTTTCCAGGAAGAACAAAGTATGCTAGCTATGGAAGATGAGGGCACAGTACAACTCCCAATGGAAGGGCACTATAGGTAAGATACACGTTTAAAAATGCATCAGTGCAAGTAATAGAATGTGTTTGATATACACTGTATTCTGTTTCAGAATTTCAAATTTAGTGGATCCTTGGAGAGGGTTGCTAATGTTGAGTTAGAGTAGGGAGAAAAGCCTGAGGTGAGGGACTAGTTTACCAGGGATCCAGGACTAAATTCTGTCAATAGAAGCCGTGTGACTATACCCAAGTAGCATAAAAGGAAAGGTACTTCAAAGATAGAATCTGTTTCTTGAGTTAAAGAATTCAGTCATGGGCCGGAGGGTTAGCTCAGTGGTTCCGGCGCCTGCCTCGCAAGCGTAAGGACCTGAGTTCGATCCCCGGTTCCCACATATAGTGCTGGGTGTGGTGGCTCACGCCTGTAATCCCAGCACTCGGGAGGCAGAGACAGGAGGATTGCTGAGTTCGCGGCGGCTTGCCTGGGCACCATAGTGAGCTCAGGGCCAGCCTGA
>PVIC010022800.1:9073-27452 GCA_004025085.1 Thryonomys swinderianus
TCAGGCTGGCCCTGAGCTCACTATGGTGCCCAGGCAAGCTGCCGCGAACTCAGCAATCCTCCCGTCTCTGCCTCCCGAGTGCTGGGATGACAGGCGTGAGCCACCACGCCCAGCATTATATGTGGTAACCGGGGATCGAACTCAGGTCCTTACGCTTGCGAGGCAGGCGCCGGAACCACTGAGCTAACCCTCCGGCCCCAGCTGGAAATTTTTTAAAAATCTGAATGCTAGCTAACAGTGTCCTCACGCTGTAAGAATTCATCAATCTGTGTACTTTTCTGGCTGTGCCTCACAATTTAATTTTTTAAAAAATCCCTACTGAAACAAAGGAAATAACCCAGTAACCTGCAGGGGTTGCAGCTGAACACCCAATTCTGCTAAAAATGAGGAATGTGTTTAGCAGAAAGTTCACATAATCTAGATTTCTTCACCACTACTAGAAGATATAAGAACATTAAAGAAAAAAATCAAAGTCTATAGTTTTAGAGAGACAGCTAAAACTAAAGAATGGGCTGGCTAGACTTCTATTTCCTTATTGGGCCACATTCAACTGTCCTTCAAGGTCCAAATAACATACTCCTTTAGGGCACATCAACATTTTTAAATCAGAAAAGAAAAATCCCCAAATTGCATTTAAGGTGAAATGAACTAAATAGAAAGATAGCAAAAATGTACTAAATAATTTCACATCACTTGTTATTAACATGTGAGTCTTGAGCTGGGGACTTAGCTCATTGGTTCCAACATCTGCCTAGAAAGAGCAAAGGTCCTGAGTTTAATCCCCAGTACCACATACCACCAAGCTGGCATGGTGGCTCACACCTGTAATCCCAGCACTAGAGAGACAGAGGTAGGAGGACTGCCAAGAGTTCGAGGCTAGGCTACACAGTGAGTTCAGGGCCAGTCTGAACTACAAAGCGAGACTCTGTCTCAAAAAAACTAAAAAAAAAAAAGAAAAATCACCAAACATATGAGTCTTAATTATGGAAAACATGGTGATTTTCACCTTGTCAATATTAAATCTATTTAATTGAGCCAGAAGAGAGTAGATACTTAAATAAACATTCAGACTGCTACTAAGCAAAGCCCTTCTAAATCATTTTAAATCAGTGTTTTCAAAGAGTGGCCCCTTCAGGATTTTGCAGGTGGGGTGAATCTTATATCTCTTATGGTATTCATGCTTATTATATGTATTAAAATATCTATATATCTTTTTCCAGGTACTAAATTATCAGTTTATGAGTTTTACTTTTTTTTCCTGGTGCCAGGAATTGAACTCATGACCTTGCACTGGCGAGACAGCACCACTGAGCTAAATCCCCAGCCCTTGAGCTTCTTTTACTTTGAAAGCATCAGCCACAAGTAAAATACTATTGTGGTCTGAATCTGAAATATCCCTTAGAGCTCAAGCATATGAAGGCTGGGTCTCTGAGGCAGCAGACAGGGTCTTTGGGAAACAACTGGATTATGAGGATTCTGATCAATTAACCCACTGATGGGTTCACAGCTTAATGGGCCACTGGGAAGTTGCAGAAACTTTATGAGGTAGAACATATTTGGAAGGATATAGGTCAGTAAGGATACCTTCAAAGAATACAGTTTGTCCATGAACCTTCCCCGCTTCCCTCTTGCAGGCCACAATTCATGAGGTAAGCAGCTCTGCTCTACTACGCTCCCTGTCATGATGTTCTGCCTCCCTACAGGCCCAGAGCAACACAGCCAAGTGATGTGGATTGAAACCATGAGCCAAAATAAACCTTTCTTCCATTAAACTGATTTTCTTTTCTCACATACAGTATCCTGTCACAGTGATATAAAGCTGACAAACACAAATACTTCTTATGCGAGCCTGTGGACTTTCAAGATGAGAAAACATTGAGTCTTTAAAGATCACTGGATTACTCCAGAAATGGCTGTTACTCACTAGTTCTCTATGTTACTCCCAGGACATCCTCCAGAAGATCAGAGCCTCAGAGCTGACAGGAAATAGGAAAAGCTGCAGAATACCCATTCTAGATCTATCTGCCAAGTTACTAGTCTCCTGGGCAAGGATCAGCAAACTTTTTCTGTAAAAGGACAGATGATGAACTTCTTAGGCTTTGCAGTCCAATCTCTGGTGGCAACTACTGAGCTCTGACATTCTAGCTTGAAAGCAGCCATAGAAAATATGGAAACAGGGGCCGGAGGGTTAGCTCAGTGGTTCCGGCGCCTGCCTCGCAAGCACAAGGTCCTGAGTTTGATCCCCGGTAACCACATAGAATGCTGGGCGTGGAGACACGCCCACCAACAATCAACACCGCATACCACAATGCCTGACATGGTGGCTTACGCCTGTCATCCCAGCACTCGGGAGGCAGAGACAGGAGGACTGCTGAGTTCGCAGCGGCTTGCCTGGGCACCATAGTGAGCTCAGGGCCAGCCTGAACTACAAAAAAGCGAGACCCTGTCTCAAAAGCAAAAAAAAAAAAAAAAAAAGAAAATATGGAAACAAATCAGCATGTCTGTGTCCTAATAAAACTTTAATTGTGAACATTAAAATCTGAATTTTATCTAATTTTCAGGTTTCATAAAATATACTTTTTTTTGCAGTGATTTAAAGATATAAAATGGGGGCTCGCACCTGTAATCCCAGCACTCAGGAGGTAGAGGCAGGAGGATTACTGCGGGGTTTTTTTGTTTTGTTTCTATTGGTACATTTCCTTGGTACATTATATATACATATCACAATTACACTCCACACTGAGAATTTGTACCAATATATGACACAATTTAATTCTCATTTTCCCCTACCTTACCCATTCTACCTCCCCCCCACCCCTATCTGCACAAGCATTCTTTTTTTAACCATCAATTTTTTTCCTTCTTCATTATTTACCCCTAAACCCCATTACCCTTTGAATATTTACTATTTCACAATATCAATCATGCATTCTAGAACACATTTTTATTTTATTTTTTTGAGACAGGGTCTGGCTTTGTAGTTCAGGCTGGCCCTGAGCTCACTATGTAGCCCAGGCAAGCCTCGAACTCAGCAGTCCTCCTGTCTCTGCCTCCCAAATGCTGGGATTACAGGTGTGAGCCACCACGCCCAGCACTGTGGTATGTGGTATTAATTGGTGGTGGGCATGAGTCACCACGCCCAGCATTGTACGTGTGGTTACCGGATCGAACTCAGGACCTTGCGCTTGCGAGGCAGGTGCCGGAACCACTGAGCTAAATCTCCAGCCCTCTAGAACACATTTATAACTTCAGTTCCTCATAGCAGAGAAAATATAAGATATTTACACATCTGTGACCTATTTATTTCACTTATGAGTATGACCTGAAGGTATGTCCATTTGAGTATAAATGATTCAATCTCATCATTCTTTATGGCAGTTTGAGGCTTGCCTGGGCTACATATTGAGCTCAATCAAGGCCAGCCTGAACTAAAAAGTGAGACCATGTCTCAAAAAACTAAAAAAAATAAAAAATAAAAAAATAAAGATATAAAATCCTTCTTGGCTTATCTGGCCCCATAGACCACAATTTGCCAACTTCTGGTAAAGCATCTGAGCTGGACCTAACAATAAATCCTGGTTTAGTGTTTACTACCTGTAATGCCCTTGGCAAAACTACCCTCCCAAGGCACTATCAGTAAAAACACTTGTACAAAGACTAGGATTAAGACCTGTAGCTATTGCCCTCTTGTTTTAAACTATTTTCAGAGAATACATTTTGGAAAGAAATATATTTTGTACATTAAGGAATCTGTCCTATATCTATTCTTTTGACCTAACACACAGGATGCTATAGAGAACTTACTGCCCTTTCTTTTCAGGCACAATGAAACATATTAAACCCATATTAATTTGCCCTTTTCCTTATCACCCACAAACCAAACAGCTCAGTTATCTACGAAATGCAAACAACTGAGAGAGATAAAAGAATAAAGACAAAGCCATTTAATTTTCTTTTGTTAAAGAAATCTCTTGATTTAATGACTTGTGTAGGGAGATGACAACTACTTTCACTGCAGAATTAAAATACATATGGTCCCCCACTCATAATGTTTTGCGGATTTTTTTACTTCACAATGATAAAAAATTGATACATACTTTGCAGAAATTACATTTTGAATTTTGCTCTTTTTCTAGCCTACGACACGAAACATTATACATTCCAGAGAGGCTAGGCAGCAACAGTGAGTCCAAACTCCCAGTAACCCACACAATCACAAGAAACAACAACAGAGACACTACAGCATACTGTGTTGCTAATTCAGTAAGTTATATAAGATGAAGTGCATTTTGAATTTATGATTATCAATTTATAATGGGTTTCTGGGGATGTGCTCCACTATACACTGAGGAATATTGATATAATCAAATAATAATTATTGCCATTTACTGAGTAATTCTAATTTTAGTATATACTCAAATATCATCTCTTTCAACTACAAGTATCCTGCAACCAAAGTAAGCTGTGCTAAATTTTTTTGGACATTGTCAAAGGAGATTTTATATGAAGAGGTAATAACTCATGTGGCTATTTATTTTTATTCAAAGTTTACAACTGACAATGTTCTTCTTTGAGTTACTTTTCAATTTTAATGATAGCAAAATATATTCAAAAATATTTTAACAGGATGGGTGAATAGACTAGATTTTGAACTCAAATACCTGGTTGGAATCCATTTGTTCACTTATTAGCAGAAAGTGGGTCAGTTTACTTAAAGTCTAAATCTCTCCATCTCAATTTCTTCATCTACAAAAGGAAATGATAATCTCTGTGGACCAAGGGCTTCTGAATATACTAAGTATTTTATAAATTCTATTGATTTATATTATTGTAAAATCCTATTTTAGATTTTTTTCCAAAGTTGCCAATTTGGCAACATTTAATCATTTAATTATAAACATCTCTGCTTCAAGAATTCTTCTAGTAAATATTTAACACTAAATTATAACTTATTTAATTATAAGTTTATATCATTAAGAACTTCTGAAAGATGAATTTTTAATGTTATGTTACATCATGTACTACCAAATACAATTTTTAATATAAATCTAAATTTCCAAAATAAAGATGACTCAAAGATATTAAGCATTTAATCTCAGATATCTTACCCTCAAACCTACTCATTAATCATACTATAACATAATATTATATATTATAAAACATAATAATGTTCAACATTTAAGACTGAAGACTAAGAAGAAAAGCCTAATATGAGGTATTGAAAGTTTATTATAAGCATCGCTTACCTAAAATGCTGGAACCAAGGGGTTCAGATTTGGGACTTTTTCAGATTTTGTTCTATTTGGAATATACATGAGATATCTTAGATACTTCTTAAATATACATTACCCCCAGCACTGGAGAGCTAACCCAGAAACACTCTACTGCTGAGCTACAACCCCAGCCCCCACCCCACCCTACTTCTACTGCCCTTTTTTTTTTTTTGAGACAGGGTCTTGCTTTGTAGTTCAGGCTGGCCCTGAGTTCATTATGTAGCCCAGGCAAACCTCAAACTCAGCAATCCTCCTGCCTCTGCCTCCTGAGTGCTGGGATGACAGGTGTGAGTCACCACACCTGGCTCTACTGCCTTTTTTGAAACAGGATTTCACAAAATTGCCAAGGCCTATAATTTATAGTCTTCCTGTTTCAGCTTTTCAAGTAGCTGAAATTATAGGCAGCTACCACAATGCCCACCTCAGTCTTTTTTTTTTTTTTTTTTTTTTGAGACAGGGTCTCGCTTTGTAGTTCAGGCTGGACCTGAGCTCACTATGGAGCCCAGGCAAGCCGCTGCAAACTCAGCAATCCTCCTGTCTCTGCCTCCTGAGTGCTGGGATTACAGGCGTGAGCCACCACGCCCGGCATTGTGGTATGCAGTGTGTCGATTGTTGATGGGTGTGAGTCTCCACGCCCAGCATTATACGTGGTTACCAGGGATCGAACTCAGGACCTTGCGCTTGCGAGGCAGGGGCCAGAACCACTGAGGTAACCCTCTGGCCCTTTTTTTGTTTGTTTGAGACAGCATCTCACTTTGTAGTTCAGGCTGGCCTTGAGCTCACTTTGTAGCCCAGGCTAGCCTCAAACTCAGCAATCCTTCTGCCTCTGCCTCCCAAATGCTTGGGTTAGAGGCATGAGCCACCATGCTCAGCATTATTGTATGTGGTTACTGGGGATTAAACCAGGGACCAAGGACCTTGTACTTGCTAAGCAGGTGCCAGAACCACTGAGCTAAATCTTGGCCCCCACCTCAACTTTACATGATATATTTAATAATTCTGCACATAAAACAAAGTTTCCTAGTATAAAATTTTCCACTTAAGGAACCACATTGGCACTCAGATAATTTCTGATGTTTTTATTTTTATTCTTTTGAGACAGGTTCTCGCTTTGTAGTTCAGCCTGGCCCTGAGCTCACTATGTAGCCCAGGCAAGCCTTGAACTCAGCAATCCTCCTGCCTCTGCCTCCCAAGTACTGGGATTTTAGGCATGAGTTACCACACCTGGCATTGTGGTATATGATACTGATTGCTGGTGGGCATGAGTCACCATGCCCAATATTGTTGTATGTGGTTACTGAGGATTGAACCAGGGACCTTGTGCTTGCTAGGCAGGTGCTAGAACCACTGAGCTAAATCTCTGGCCCTCTGATTTTTGGGTTAAAGATGCTCAACCTGTACTGGTTCTGTTCTCATTTTCACCAAGGAAGGCCTCTAGTCCACAGGGCCATGACATCAGTATTATATGCTACAAACCCTAGAAATATGCTTTTTAAAATATAGCTCCAGGCCAGGGACTTAGCTCAGTGGTGCTTCACCAGCATGGTAAGCGATCCCCGGCACAAGAGAGAAAGGTGGCCAGGGATTTAGCTCAGTGGTTCCAGTGTCTGCCTGGCAAGCACAAGATCCCAAGTTCCATCCCTGGTACTACACACCACAGTGCTGGGGGTGGTGGCTCATGCCTGTAATCCCAGCACTCAGGAGGCAGAGGCAGGAGGAGTGCTGAGTTTAAGGCTTGCCTGGGCTACATAGTGAGCTCAGGGCCAGGCTGAACTACAAAGTGAGACAGGTAGGAAGGAAGGAAGGGAGGGAGGAAGGGAGGGAGGGAGGGAGGAAGGAAGGAAGGAAGGAAGGAAGGAAGGAAGGAAGGAAGGAAGGAAGGAAGGAAGGAAGGAAGGAAGGAAGGAAGGAAGGAAGGAAAGAAAGAAAATAGACATTGTTGAGTAAGGCTATTCTCGGGTGGTCAGCCTATGCACTGAGGATTTAGCTTCTGCCTCAGGGCATTAGTAGAGTTATACAAAGTGTAAAGCTGCAAAATAGTTCATAATTTATGCTATTTGGGAAAGAAAGAATACAGCTATTAAGAGACCTTAGTAGACTAACCTTAATACATTAAGAAACCTTATTAAATTAACTAAGAGGCCCCACCTGTCAAAGCAATTACGACTCCCATGTCTGTATCCAGCCCAATTCTTTCCCTGAGCCAGTATATCCAACTGTTCACCTGATATCTGCACCTGGCTGACCTGTAGGTGCCTCAAATTACACATGTCCCAAAGCAAACTCATTACTTCTCTCTCAGCCACTGACATCATTTCCTCCTTCTGGGTACCTGATCCCTTTTGGTAAAACAATTCCCAGTCAATTCAGCCAGACCCCACCTTGGAGTCACCCAGGTCCCTTCCAATTCTCGAACATCCAGGCATTCTCCAGGCCACTTCTGAAACCTTCAGCAAAGACACACCCTCGTCTCTTGGCTCTGGTCTGACCCTTTTGCTTTTCACAGGTCACATCAAGGAGTTTCCTTGCTCCTCTGACCATTCTTCCCATGGCCAGAGAGGTCTTTCTGAATTTCCTGTTGCCGTACCCCATCAGGCCGCAACTTGCATTCCCTAAGAAAGGAGTGTCCATGCTTTGGGCACAACTACACAGGGTGGCATGCATAGAACATATACTGTCACCCTCCTTTCTCCACTACGGCTAGCAATCCTTTATTCTTTGTAGTGCCTCACGCTGTTTCTTCTCTTTATAACCCAATGTGCAAACTCTGTGATAATACCCAAACACACCCTGTCACATGGGGAACTTGTATATATTTTATAAAGTTGTTGGCACAGCTTCCCTGCCCCACCATTCTGAACTTTCTGTACTCTTTTTTCTCCCCAGTGGTGTAATTATGATGATTTCTTCCCATGTATAGTATGTCTCCTATATACGAGGTAAATTCCTGTGATGTAAAGTCCACAGATATTCAATCCTGAGTCCTTAGCTGCTAAGTCTGGAACATAGCAGGCACTCAATACATGCTTTTGAATTACAGTGACCCATTGCCTGCACACCTTGAGCCCTCTTACCTTCATATCTTTGCTCCAATCACCCTTAGACACATCTGTCTCCCTCCATCTTGTTCTCTACTTCAGTCCATCACAAGCAGATTCAGGCACTGAAGCTCACTGCACCTCCAACTAGTCACATCTCAAGGTCACTGCATTTGCTGTTCTGCCTGCCAGGAATTCTAACTGTCCTAGGACTTGCTCTCTTACTTCAATCAGGTCTCTGTTCCAATATCGCTATTCAGACATATAGATGCAGAAATAACCCCAGGCATGTTCAACTATCTAATTTTCATTTTTGACAAAGGAGACAAACACCTACACTGCAGGAAAGACAGCCTCTTTAACAAATGGTACTGGGAAAACTGACTATCCAACTGCAGTATTTCATCATATACTGAACTGAAATAAAAATGGATCAAAGATCTAAATATTAAAACAACCTACTGGAAGAGAAAACACTTAAAAAAAATGAGTATGGTAGCACAAACCTGTAATCCTGGTCCTTGAGAAGCTAAAGCATAAAGACTGTCACAGTCTGAGGTCATCCTGGACTACACAGTGAGTTTAAGGTCAGGCTGAACTGCATACCAAGACCAAGTTTCAAAACAAAAGAACCCCCTCAAAACTCTTGAAGGAACAGGCATAGGTAAGAATTATCTTAAGACAGCCCCAATTGCACAAGAAATAACATCAGAAATCGACCAAGGATGTAGCTCATACCAGGGATGTAGTTCAGAGGTTCCACAGCCTGCATCACAAGCACAAGGTCCACACCCCCCGAAAAAAGGTAAAATAAAATTTTAAAAATTTAAAAACACAAAAATTACCCCAAAACCCCCCCAAAAAAACCATCAGAAATCAACAAATGGGACCATATCAAAAAGATTCTGCATAGGAAACAACCAAAAGAGTAAAGAAACAAGCTAAAGAATGAGAAAAAATTTTGCCAGCCATTCCTCAGGCAGAGGAATACAATATACAGTATAAAGAACTTTTGAAAATTAGACCCTTAAAATAAAAGACCCAATCACAGACAGGTAACACATGCCTGTAATCCCAGCGGCCAAGAGCCTGAGGCAGATCACTGCAAGTCTGCGACCAGCCTGGGCTACATGAGTTTAAATTCAGCCTGAAACTACATAGTGAGACCCTGTCTCAAAAAAACAAAAATAAATAAATAAAAGTCAATCAAACAATGTGCAACTGAAATGGATATACATTTCTCAGAAGTATAAATGACCAATAAATACATTTTTTAAATGTTCAACATCACCGGCCATTACAGAAATGAAGCCAAGCATCGTAACACACACCTGTAATCCTAGCACTCTGGAGGCTGAGGCATGAGGATCACTGTGAGTTTGAGGCTAGCCTGGGGTACATAGCAGGACCCTGTCTCAAAACTCATAATAAAAGAAAACAAACAGAAACAACAGCAACAAAAAAAGAGAGACAGAAATGTATAAGACTCCATAATGAATAAGACTCTATCTTATTCCAGGAAGAATGGCTATCATCAAGATATCAAACAATAACAAATGTTAGGGAGACCTGGGGCAAGAAGGGAACATTCTACATTCCTGGTGGGAATGTAAACTAGTTTAAGCACTTTGGAAATCAATATGGAGATTCCTCAAAAAACTAAAAACAGAATTCCATTGTTCCAACTATTCCTTTTCTAGGTATCTTCCTGAGTTAAAAACATTATATTACAGTGGTACATGTATATCCATGTTTATAGCAGCATAATAAATATTAGAAGCAGCCTATATGTTCATCAGCAGTTGAGAGGATAAAGAAAATGTGTATTTATATACAATGGAGTACTACTCTGCAATGAAGGATAAACCTGAGTCATTTACAGAAAAATGGATCTACTTTGAGACCACAGTGTTGAGTAAAATAAATGAGACATGCAGGATTAAACAGTGCATGGTCTCTCTTTCATAAGAAATTTAAAATGTGGGTCAGAGATTTAGCTCAGTGGTTCCAGTGCCTGCCTAGCAAGTATAAGGTCCCTGGTTTGATCCCCAATAACCACATACAAAAATACTGGGTATGGTACTCATGCCCAGAAGTCAGTACTGTATACCACAATGCTGGGCATGGTAGCTCACGCCTGTAATCCCAGCACTTGGGAGGCAGAGGCAGGAGGATTGCTGAGTTTGAGGCTTTCCTGGGCTATATAGTGAGCTCAGGGCCAGCCTGAACTTCTAAGCGGGACTGTGTCTCAAAAAGAAAAGAAAAAAGAGAAATCCAAAATGTAAGAGCAAAATAAAGATAATAGAAAATAGGTGGATCTGTTGCAAAATAGAAGAAGACCAAGAGATTGGGGGGGAGTGAAAAAATAATTAAGATGCGCTAATACAAGAGATGAGCATATGGTTGACAGAGTATACAACTCTCCATAGGAACATAATCATTATGTACTACAAATGTGTGCCAGTAAAAATAAAAACTTAAAACCACCCCAAATATCCCCAACCTCCTTTTAAAAACAGGTCGGCTACCACATTTTGTATGTGTTGTCCATAGGAACTTCCCTTCAATGAGGACAGGTCTGCCTCATTCAATACTGAATTTCTAAAGCCTGTAATAGGAACACTCAGTCCTCCTATTTACTGAACACCTACTTGTGCCAGGCCTAGGAGCTGGGCATATGTCACAGAATAAAACATTAAAAAATGCTCCTGCTCACATTCAGAGAGAAACAACAAACAATACACATGATAAGAAAAATGTAAGTGCTGAAAACTAAAGCAATGAAGGAGGACAGGACTTAAAAGCCACAAGGATACTAAACTGTAAGCACAAAGGCCTTGAACCAAAGCATACTTGACAGCAGAAGGGGAGGATGGCAACAGCTGAGACTGGTAGTCACAGTGAATCTGAATATATAAACCCATTTACTGCACTGTTACTGAGATGAGGAACCACTGGAAGATATTTTTTAAGGAGGGAATATGATCTAATGATGTGTTTTAAAAAGATTTCTTTGCTGCTGTGCCAAGGTAAAAGCAAGGGCGAACAGATGGGAAACTTCCAATAATCCAGGTGCAGGCAGTGATGACTTGGCACATGGTAGAAAGCTCTGGATATAGGCTGAGAAAGAGAGAGTAATGAAAGATGATGCAAAGGTTATTGGGCAAACATTTTCATATTACTGAGATGAGAAATATGAGGTATGGGGCTGGAGATTTAGCTCAGTGGTTCTAGCACCTGCCTCTCAAGCACAAGGTCCTGAGTTCGATCCTGGTAACCACATACAGTGCTGGGCGTGGTGGCTCACGCCTGTAATCCCAACACTCGGGAGGCAGAGACAGGAGGATTGCTGAGTTCGAGACTTGCCTGGGCTACATACTGAGCTCAGGGCCAGCCTGAACTACAAAGTGAGACCCTGTCTAAAAAAAAAAAAAAAAAAATGAGGTATGAGGAGGAGCTTAGGTAAAGAGATGAAGTCGTTTGTTAGTGGAATATTCACTTTGAGTTCCAAATTCACCATTTTAATGGAGATACTAAGTCCACAGCTAGATAAAAGTCACAAAGAGCCCTAGGAGGGCCAGGGATGTAGTTCGGTGGTGCTAAGACTGCCAAGCAACAGCAAGGTCCTGAGTTCCGATTGCTGGTACCGGAAATTAAAAAAAGAAGAAGAGGCCTAGACTGGAAATATGGGATGTTAAGTTGCTAAAGATGAATGAGATCATCAAGAGTAAAAAGTCAAAATGTCCCCCCAAAAATGCACAGTGGTGAGCTGATAAACTAGCTATTCTCCTTCACACTCCAGAGTAGGAAAGACATTTTGTCAAAAAAGAAAGGGGAGGGCGGAGGGTTAGCTCAGTGGTTCCGGCGCCTGCCTCGCAAGCTCAAGGTCCTGAGTTCAATCCTCAGTAACCACATACAGTGCTGGGTGAGGAGACTAATACCCACTGGCAATCAATACCACATACCACAGTGCCGGGCGTGGTGGCTCACGTCTGTCATCCCAGCACTTGGGAGGCGGAGACTGGAGGATTGCTGAGTTCGAGGCTTGCCTGGGCTACATAGTGAGCTCAGAGCCAGCCTGAACTACAAAGTGAGACCCTGTCTCAAAAAAAAAAAGGGGGGGGGGTGCAAAAAGCTTCCTTGCCCCAGCATATGAGCAAATTCATGGCAATGGTGAGTCATTCGACTTTAAGCAAACACCCATGGGGTCAGCCCTACAGTTTTGCTAAAAGGATCCCCAACACACTTGGGACTCGGCTTTGCAGAGACTAGGAAGCAGTGAGCTCCCAGAAAAGTGAGCTCCTGCCTTTAGGACTCCAACCATTAGCGTGCCCTTGGACGTTAGGGTTCACAGGGCTAATCCGGTCGTACTCCTTCCGCCCAGAGATTGCTTCCCTGGGAGGTCAGACAGCTCCCCCACGGAGGCCGGACAAGAGAGGGGCTGGGGGAGCGGTAGGGTCAGCAATGAGGCTCTTTCACCAAGGATGGTGCGGTGAGGTGGGGACAGGGGCGTGGCGCGCCACAGCACAGATCAACGTCCGGGAGGGAGAGGAGTCTGGAGGCCAAGACCATGCCCTGACACACGCGACACTGCGAAGATGTAGACCAACACCATAATGCGGGCAGCTGGACAACGCCTTCTGACCCGGCGTCAGGCGTGACCGGCTGCCATGAGGCGAACCAGAAGTGTTAGCGGCATGGCTCCGAGCGTGAGGCCAAAGCTCCGCCCCGCCTGCACATCTCGCGTCCAAGGACAAGTCGCATAACTGAAAGACGCGACCGTGACCAGAAAGAGGCACACTTACCTGGCCTTGGAGCCGTATCCGCTGCCCAGGTACCCGCTTGAGAACTGGGCCGCCGCTTCTCGCGCCGCTTGCCCTCGAACCTGATTGGCCGAAGCGGACAGCTCCCAGAAGCCCCCGCGCGCCGCGCCGCCAAAGGAACTTATGGAAAGCAGTGGGGGAAGGACAAGGGCAAGGGCGGGGTTGGAGGCGGAGCCTGAGGCTGGGCTGTCAATCCCCTCAGTTCGAGGCTACCGCCCTCACACCGCCCGCTTGGTTACAATTGTCTCTGCAACAAGGAAGCAAGGGATACCACAGTCCCAGACCCTTAAGAGATTTCTTTCCTCTGAGTGTTGTCCTAGTTCCCGGCCTGATTCTAGGCGCTGCGGACACAGTGTCGTCGCAGCAACGGAGATCCCTGAAGTCATGGAGTTCCCTGGCTAGAGGGGAAACAAAACACGATAAATACAACAGTTTGTAAGGTAATCTATGAAAAAGAAAGCAGAGTGATGGGAAAATGTTTGGATGAGAGCCAGGCTCAAACTGAAGATTGAGGAAGGGTCAGATTTACGAATTCCTGCCTGGCATATTGCATATAGAGGAGCAAGAGTGAAAGCTGAGGGGAAATAAGCGTGGCATCTGAAGAACAGAAGGAAGAGACCAGAGCTGGAAATCAGTGAGGGAAGACAGTTGAGGTAACTCACAATGAACTAGGGTTAAACTTGTCAACCTTTAGGCCGTGGCAACAAAGTTAAGTTCTTCTCCCTGAGAATAGAAGACAGTAAGCAATGGCAGAGAAAAGAGAGATATATCCTTCCCCACTCTCACTTCTCTCACATCTGACATAGAATCTCTCCTTGGCCAGTCTCTTCTCTTCTCTGCCTCAATCTTGGCCTGTAAAGAACCCATCATTGGACTGTTTTAGTAATCACCCACCCTTAATCCCAGCATCCTTAATCCTATCACCACACCATGAATCAACCCCAATTTAGATTCAGCCACCTCTGAAAAGCTTCACCTATGACTGCGAGAGGCTTTGGGGGAACAGCTAGCTAGACACAGGTCATAACAACCATCATGAAAAGACAAATCCTGTATTATTAAGAAAGTAAAAAGATAGCCATTAGAAGAAATTTGCAATATATGCATTTAAAATTCATGCCTAGAATATATAAATAGCCCCTACACATTAAGAAGTAAAAGATCATCCAATTAGAAATAAGCAAGACTTGAACAAAAATTTCACTAAAGAAGCTATCTGTGATGGTTAGTCTTATGTATTGGTTTAACCAGGTTGCCTAAGTATTTACTCAAACATCCTTCTCAGCCTCCCTCTAAAGGTGCTTCTGGGTGAATTTAACATTTGAACTGTTATACTGAGTAAAGCACATTTTGGCCTCCCTAATGTGGATAGGCCTCATCCAATCAGCTCAAGGCTTGAACAGAAAACAAAAGATGAATAATACACAATTTATTCTCTCTGTTTCAACCTGGAGCAGTGGATTCACCTGCCTTCACACTCACACTGAAACACTGGTTCTTCTGAGATCTTCAGCCTGGTGGACCGAGACAGGGCTCTCCTGAACCCTCAGAATGCTGACTGCACATCTTGGCACGTCCATAAAGGCATGAGCCAGTTCCTTATAATCCCATCTCTTCTCATAACAACAGGATTGGAACTGTTTCTCTGGCAAACCCTGACTAAGGCAATATCCAAATAGCCAATAAGCATATGGAAAGAGCTCAACATAGTCACCAAGAAGATGAAAATGAAATCCACAAGGAAAAACCACGACACACCCACCAGACCAGCATGACTACATTTGTTCATGGAATATAACTTATATAACAATAAAATACACTTGCATAAGAGTGCACTTAGATATATTTAGCACATGCATATGTCAGTACACCCATCACCCATATCAAGATACAGAACCTTCCTATCATCCTAAAAAGTGCCCTTGTGCCTCTTGGGGTCAATCTCCTCTCTCTCCTCTCAGCACATCCCAGAAAACCGTTGTTCTCCACTATGTCATACAATTCTAGAATTTCATGTAAATTAAGTCACACTATTTCTTTTATATTTAGCTTCTTTAGTTCCATATAATATATTTTTTAATTTTCTATCCATGTTGATGTCTACATGAGTAATTCATTCCTCTCACTGAGGAGTAGTATTCATTGTACAGATATAACACATTGTATTTGTCCAGTCATTATTTGTTTATTTTGAGACAGTGTCTTACCATGTAGTCCAGGTGGGCCTTTAACTCACAACCCTCCTGCCTCAACCTCCTGAGTGTTAGAATGACAGGCATGTGCCAGCATACCCACCTTATGAGTTCATCTTAATGGATATTTGGACCATTTCCAGTTCTGGGTTATTAGGTAGACAGCTACTGTGAACATTTTCATACAACTTTTGAGTAAGCATATGTTTTCATTTATCTCGGGTGAATATTTCAGTGTTGTTAGTACCATTATTTGTACTAGCCTGGAAGTGGAAATGCTCAGAAGTCCATTAACAGTAGGAGGGATAAATAAATTATATTGTGGTCACGTAAAAAATACTGCAATAAGAAAGAGAATGCACTACATCCACAGACAACAGCATGAATGAACCTCACAGAAATACTGGTAAGCAAAAGAAGCCAGGCACAAAAGTATGATTCCATTCATATGGAGTTCAAATCAGGCAAAGCTAATCTTTGGTGACAGATGTCAGAATAGTGGTTATTTTGAAAGTGGGAAGGGGTTGCTGGCGAAGGAGGATGAAGGAACTGTCTGAGGTTTCTTAACGTTCTCTTTCTTAATCTGGATGCTGAGTGCATGGGTGGATTCACTTTTTAAAAATTCATTGAGCTGTGCATTTGAGATTTGTGCACTTTGCCTTGCATATATTATTCATTATATTACAATAAAAAGTTTTTAAAATGCCTTCACTCTGGAATCTGAAATATTTTTGTGGCCCAGAATTCATATCAGTTCCATTCCTCCAACTGTTTACAGCCTGGAGCCTTATCGTGCTGCTTTGGTAGCCCCCAGAATTCCCTGTATGTGGTACATGGCAGGGAAACAAGACCTGTCTCTTCAGCAACAGACTCCAGCTCCACTGACTGCCCCCATCTTGCACTGCCGTTGCCAGAGATGACTTCTTAGTGGGTGGCAGAAACTTATGTAAAGCTTTGTGATCTGTGGCTGAATGATCAGCAATATTCTTCCAAAGTCATTAAAAGCTTAAAAGAGAAGCCATTTACCCTGCCCCTTTGGTGGGTTTAATTTCATGCGCACAGAAAGTGGCTTGACAGTAGCAAAGGTAGCAGAAAGGCTTTTGCTAGAACACCAGCTCCTGGTGGTTGTTGGGTTTGCTGGAGAACTGTTACTAAGGAGGCTGATGGTGGGCCCAGGCTCCATGGAGGGCTGCAGGGTACAGTCAGGATGCCGGACCTGCAAGTAATCAGTGAGGAAATAAATAGGTGATAAGGACATGCATTTGCTCACCTAATTAGAAGTCCAGCAGTGAGGCGATCATCAAGTTAGTTGGTGTAGCTGCTCACTGAGGACTCAGGTCTGTCTACCTCTCTGAATTCTTTTTAATTTATTTTTATTATTATTTTTTTTGCTTTTTGGAGACAGGGTCTCGCTTTGTAGTTCAGGCTGGCCCTGAGCTCACTATGGTGCCCAGGCAAGCCGCCGCGAACTCAGCAATCCTCCTGTCTCTGCCTCCCGAGTGCTGGGATTACAGGCGTGAGTCACCACGTCCAGCATTGTAGTAGGCGGTGTTGATTGTTGGTGGGCGTGTCTCCACGCCCAGCATTATATGTGGTTACCGGGGATCGAACTCAGGTCCTTGCGCTTGCGAGGCAGGCGCCGGAACCACTGAGCTAACCCTCTGGCCCCCATTTTTATTTTTATTTTTGAGAACGGGTCTTGCTTTGTAGTTCAGGCTGGGCCTGAACTCACTATGTAGCCCAGGCAAACCTCGAACTCACAGCAATCCTCCTGCCTCTGCCTCTGAGTGTTGGGATTACAGGCGTGAGCCACCACACCCAGCATCGTGGTATATGGTACCGGGGATTGAACTTGGGACCTTGTGCTTGTGAAGCAGACGCCAGAACCACTGAGCTAAATTCTTGCCCCAGCTCTCTGAATTCTTTATGTGGGCCTGTCTCAGGGAAGTGAAAATGCTTTTAGTCCAAGTTCCTACCCTGCAAAACTGAACATAATCTTTGGACTCCATCAAGCCTCTTGGCAGATATGGGACAGTCAAATATATTCTCTCCAACTAGAATCTGTTATCCCAAAGCTCCATCTCTCCCTTCCAGTAGTAGTAATATCTCCTGCCCTGTAGAGGGCACCACGATTAAAAATGATAACTAGAGTGATGAGACAATTCTTTAAAAGTATAACTGGGTATTGAATTTCAGACCTTTGAACTAAGCTACATCCTTAGCTCTTTTTGAATGTTTTATTTTGAGATACAAAATAAAAACTAAGTTGTTTAGGTTGGGCTTGAACTTCTGATCTTCCTGTCTTATCTTCCCAGTGTGGTGTGATTAATTACAGCCATGTGCCATCGTGGCCAGTCGGACAACAAGCAATTTCTAAGAAAGCTAAACATACACCTATCCTATGACACTGGACACTTAGGATTTGTCCATTTCTACAGGATGAAATTATTTCTCATTCAAATGTCTGAGAGGGCTGGGAATTTAGCTCAAGTGGTTCCACGCCATCCTTGGATGCACAAGGGCCTGAGTTCAATCCCCAGTACTGGGGGAAAAAAAATAAGATGCTCAAATGTCTGATAAAGAAAAAGTGGTTCACACCTGTTTTTTCATCTAAACCTTGAAATCACCTAAGAGCCAGGTTTATTATCCCGTAGATCATGGAGAAGCTAAGATCTGGAGGGTTGAAATATCTTACCAATTTACACGGGACCACAGTGCAAGACCAGCACCATAGTCTTCCACTATTGAGGCCAATGTGCTGTATTCCAAGAAAGCCTCAGCAGCAGCTGGGCATTATGGTGCATTCCTGCAATCCCAGCTGTTTGGGAGGCTGAGACAGGAGGGTCACGAGTTCAAGGCAGCCTGAGTGGATAACTTAGCGACATCTTATCTCAAAAAGAAAAAATAAAGGCTGCAATGTTGCTCAGGGGGCGAGAACTTGCCTTGCATGAGAAAACCTGGGTTCAATCCTCATAGCACAGAAGTATAAATAAATAAACAAGAAAGCTTCAGATGTGAATTTAGAGGCTTCATGAACTCTGGCATGGAGTTAC